>FIZU01026573.1:0-11134 GCA_900064475.1 Pseudococcus longispinus
TGAGTTTTTACATCAGGGGTGACATTTAGGACCACTTTTGAGGAAATTTGGGTCGAGGGCTGATTTCACTATCTTACCAAGGAAGGCTCTTTGTCACGAAGATGAAAATTTCTTAAAATTACGGAGAAATCTTCAAGTTGTCAGCTCTGCAACCAATTGAATGACCATTTCTGTGAGAATTTTCGTCCTCGCGAACAAAATAATCAATTTTTTTTTTTCAAGATTTTACATAAAATCTTTTTTCTTGACAACCCCCTCCCCTCCCCCTCACCAAAAATATTTTTATGTCGTCCCTGAAACTAAAGTTGTCTGAAGGTCTCAATTGTTCACTACTCAACAGAAAAAAAAGTTAAATTTCAAGATTTTTTTGTAATTGAATGAATGATTTTCATAATGTTCATGATTTTTTGTAGCGAAAAAAATCGTGATTTTGAATCATTTTTTATAAAATTATTTTCATTAATTTTAATGGTTTTAAAACATTTTGAAAATTATTTCATGATTTTGCTCATCTCTACAAGGAAGTTAGATAACCAAGAAGCGAATGGAGCAATTTTTTCATCATTTGAGGGCTACCTGTCTACGTTTTTTTTTTTGTATAAAATATTTCTATATTATTAAAAATTCTGCCAAGAATTAATTCAATTTTTTCGATAATTTTTCTTCTATCAAACTTTAAATTGAAAAAAAAATGCAACAGGTAATAAATACATAATGCAGTTCAACAGCCATTTTATCATTTTCAGAAGTATCTATTCCAGAATAAAAAAACTTTCTCAAAGGCATCGCAGATTCACAAATCAGGAATCACGAAACAAAATGACACGCCGAACAAAACGTGATACCGGTGTTAAAATTGCATTTTCATATTCGAAATGATTAAACTGCCTTAATAGGAGATACATACGGTTAAACCGGTTCCGCCGAATTTATTTGGACTTTGAAGAATCAAAGAGTACGTTCGCCGCTTTATGCATATGTACACAATTACACATACGCACACATACACAAAACGAACAGGAAATATCGATTTACAAAATATTATCCCGTTTTGGTGACTTCCTGTTGCATTTTTACGATACCAGTGAAAGTGTCGGATTGTATCATCTTTTTCTTATTTTTCTTCTTCGAACGATTACATTAAAATTCTCGTTTTTTTGGGCCAATTGGGCAATAGTTGCATACGTTAGATGAACTTGGAAGGCCGGTGCCATGCCGATGCCACCAGCACACAAGTTACGACTCACGAGGAATTTTTTCGTTCGAACGGGATTCCGATTATTCGGATGAATTTCGAGGTTTAAATATGGCAAAATGGTATTTTACTCGATTGCAGCGTATCGAATTAAAAACTGAGTTAAATTTAACGTGAGAACTGTATATACCAATACGTACGAGTATGTAACTACGTATATGCGAACGTGGGATAAAAACGTACCCTGTCAATAATATAACGTGTTTGTTCTGTCCTATGGAAAAACTATCATTCGTGTATTGATGCGTGTCCATGCGACTCGATGATTTTTCTTATGCACATTCGTTTCAGTATACCGTTAATGGAAAATTTCCAGCAATGGATGTTTTAAATGAATTAGGTATCAAACTACACTCTACCCGAGAAAAACCCATCGTACGTTACTTAATCTCGAAATCACCTTAAAATCGTATCGAGTGAATTTTACCAGTCGTTCGATCTTCGATCAATTGCGAATTGAATTAAGTTGTAGGGTGAAGTGAGTAATTGAATACGTAAACAAGGAGTCACACAATTACCGATTTATATTATTGTCAAACAGTAACTAATGGACCATCTAGAAATAAATATGCGGTTAGCCTAATTGAATCACAGGCTATCATCAAAATTATTGTGGCGAGACGATTCGGTAGTTCCTAATTTTGCAATACAAAAGCATATACACGAGTTTATGCATAACCTCGAGTGAATCAGAAAACTTATTACAGCATCTTACAAAACATTAGTCAGATTTTCATTTTAAAAATTTTCCTATGTATACAGGGTGACCCATTTATAAGGTCGATGGTTCTGAAAATAAAAAAAGAATGAAATTTCGAAAACCAAGCCCCCTAGGAAAAAACAAATAATTCTTTAGAAAAAGAGAATTCTAAGCTCTATAATTTTCATCCCTCGCATTTTTTTCGCAGCATCCTAAATTTAGCCGGAAAATCTATGTTTATGCGAAATTTACGAAGTCGACCAATTTTTTTTTTCCTCATTTTTAAAACCATATAGACTTCGAAAATTTCCCGTAAACGTGGATTTTTTGGCCAAACTAATGATGCTACGAAAAAAATGCAAGGGATAAAAATTGTAGAGCTTGAAATTCTCTTTCTTTTACAAGCTATTCGTTTTTTCCTAAAAGGCTTAGCTTTCGAGATATATGCTGCAGTTCAAAGTTCTTTTTTTCTTCATTTTCAAACCCATCGACCTTATAAATAAGCCACCCTTTTCTAGCCAAACTAAGGGTTTTACGAAAAGAAATGCTCAGAATCAAAATTGTAGGACTTGAAATTCTCTTTCTCCTTGAAAGAGATCAGTTTTTTTCAAGGGGGCTTAGTTTTCGAGAAGATTTTTGCGGTCAAAATGGACTTGGTTTACAAAATTTTTTTTTCTAGAGGTCTTAGTTTTCAAGATTTTTTCATTAGAAGTGTTTTTTTTTCTTTTTTTAATTTTGAAGACCATCGGTCTTATGAATGGGCCATCCTGTATATCACACACTCGCTGCAATAATACCACAACTCAAAAACGTATCGTCGTCTCACTTTTCCATTTATTTATCGACGATTTTGAATTTGAATAAAAAATGACGCTCATTTTTTTGAGTTGTCGTGTTATTGTAGCGATGGTGCGATATTTTAGATTGAAAAAATTGGTAAAATTTTGACGAACGAGTCAATTAAGCAGGTAATTAGAAACATGGGACGAAAAACAAGTATGGACTCTGGTAAAATATTTCTCGAACGGGGACCTACAATTTTTGGGAAAATTTTGACACCTTTAGACAAACGAGCTTGGTCAATTTTTGGATTTTTTTTTGGGTTTTGGTGTTTTAGCAATCATAGAATTCCTCATTAATCGACTACTAGTTTTTTCCATTTGTACTTTTTCTTCCTCTAAAACCCTTTACACTCTGCCCCTTACATCATGATACCTGTAAAACTTGCGGAAGAACACCAAATTCAACATATCCCCTACAATGAAGGTCACCCAAAAACCTCCTTGCTCGATGGAAAAAAATGTCGACCTCTAAACCACTCAATTTTACGTCCATTTCACACGACTCGAAACGAGTCGAACTCGTCTATTATAAAACAAAGTACCAGAGTACATAGAAATACATGCACAAATGCATGCGAGTAGTACTTCATAATGAAAACATATTGTGTACCTACATGTACTCGTACGTATACGTACATATACCTACGTAGCTAAGTATATATGAGAAAAGACCATACAATTACGCAAACCGTTTCATGTGTGTGCTTTGAAAAATTACACCGAGACGGCGCGGCGACGCGACGAGATGCCGCGTTTCTTTTCCAAGGCTTGTTGAACGAAAAAACAATGACTTGGCCGATAATATATTTGACAGCAGTTTTTCCATTATTTTACGTCGTCGAAATTTTTTAATTATTTCACAGGATACGCGATTATTCTTCTTCGTCAACATCTCGTTGATATGTGCTCGTGCAACATCGCGAATATATGACTTGACGTAGGTTATCGGTACTCGTCCATATCAGATTTGCATTCAACTCGAATACGACAACGAGCCACTTTTCTTGAACGAAATTTTTCATCAATGGAGCTTTTTTCGTTTCTCTCGAGTATAGTTATCCATTTGCACCTATTAAGTACTTGAAATGTGTTACCACCGATGATAGCCCTTGTTCCTATTTTCTCTGCAGTATTCATCGCAGAAGAATTTTTTTCTGCCAACTATTCCAACGATGGGAAATCGTCCCACAAACAATTATTTACATTTAGATCCGCGAACTGAATTGGAAAAAATAACATAAAACAATAGCTTAATAGTTATGACCTAATTGTTTCAACTGTTAGGTTATATTTTGTTATTTACCAACATCAGCTAGACAAAACTGTTCTAATTATCGTTAGGTGCTTTCAGTATTTATTACGTGTATAAACAAAGTTTCATTCATTGTTCTGTTAATTTTTATGTTTAAGGCGAATTGTTAGGTACCATCGATAGAAGGTATAGAGGTGCATTCGAGAACAGGTATAATTATAGTTGGCGAGAAAATACCCCGTCCCTATCCCTTTTCATCGCAGGTAATTGTTTCTAAATTTTAATCACACCCTGCAAAAATGAGAATAGACACAAAACGAGATATATTTCAGCTTCCATACGTAACAATTTATTGACATGTGCTGGAGTAGAGGGGAGGGGGGTCGTTATTATCTAGTAATTTTAATGATTGAAGAACTGAATCAAAATAATCAGTTGCGTATTAATTATTTTAATAAACACGCGTTTTTTATAAAAATCGAATTTTGCGTAATTTCAAGTTGAGAGGGGAGTAAAAAATCACAGCGAGTTGTCTTTGCGAATACTTAGAATGTGATCATATAGGTGAGGTAAATATATTGAAGAATCCCTCTTGACCAAAGGCGTGCTCCCACTTTCAAGAGGCTCGTTGTGATTTCAAAATTTGGGTCCTAGAGCAATTGCAAAAAAAAAAAAAATGAAAACAATAACAATCAAAAGTTAAAACCAAAGAAGAAGATAATTTAAAAAATATATATATCGAACTCGAATAGAAAGTGGTAAAACAGGCAGATGAGACAAAAAGTAATTAAAAATTTTTTAATGGTAATTTAATTTTACACCAAATATTTTATTCGAAGACGTCAATTCATTAATCACTTTTTCGATAGCAAGATTCAATTCACATGATACGTTATTCTTACTTCTTACACTTGGGCTCGCGCTCAGTTTTTAGGATTTTCTCTTGGAGAATGATATAAGTTATTCACGATTGCATATTTTCGATCGCTTTTCACTCACATCACATTCAAGGACGAATTGAAGTTGGCTTGTTAGAGGGGGGGGGGTGAAAATTCAAGTTTTATTGGCTGATAGAATTTTTCAGATTTTCCCACTTTCCATGGATTTTTTAGCAATTTTTTTCAATCGAAATCAGAGGTGAGCAAAATCATAATTTAAATCATTGGAATGAAAGTTTTGAATGCGACGATTTAGACTAAAATCATTTTCGGAGGAATGATTTTAAATTTTCGTGAAAAAAAAATCATCAAAATCAAATCATATTTTATAAAGAACACTATAATGTGTGTTGGTAAACAGCTAGGATTTTAATTTTGATGAGTTTTCTTCGTGAGGAAAAATTACTGAACTCATTAAAATCACGATTTAAATCATCGAATTGAGTTGAAAATGCCAAAATGAAAAGAAGCTGGGACATAGAAGGGCAGAGTCTTTGAAAATCGCAACTCCGTGTCGTAACGCGCGAGTCTTCTTCAGGAAAGACTCCGAGTCGCATTCGAGTCCCTTTTTCAAGAGTCTTTATTTAATTTTTTTATACAAAATGTTGTTTGATTAAACGATTAAAATAAATAATTGTCAGTTGTTACTCAAATGAATTTGTACTACTTTTATAAGCATTCTCACAATGAAGTATTTTTGAAGATATTATGAGTCGATGGGTCAAAAATGTTGATAGTTCGGTACTTCTCAATCTCAATTAGTTTTTTATTCGCATGTTTATTTAACAATTTCTTTACACATTACCAAATTTCTTCAACTTTTTAATATTTACCACTCATACGTCATAAAAATCGCAGATGATAACAATGATAATAGAAAAATCGACTCGGGCTCATAAAATGAGACTCGCATACCTTCGAGTCGTTCAAAATAGGGACTCCGAGTCGCAGACTAGCGAGTCTTTGAGAAATGAGACTCGGAGTCTTACTTCGAGTCTTTTAAGAGTCCCATTTCAGAGCAGACTCTGCCCATCTATGAGCTGGAATCATCTGAAGGTCTCCTGAACTTTTAAATTTTTTGCACTATCTACTGCTCAAAAATTGAGGTTCAAATTTCATGATTTTTTTGTAATTATCAATGATTTTCATGAACCATAATTTTTTTGTACTTACTGGAAAAGAATCATGATTTTTTTGAGTCGTTGATTTTTATGAATTTCGAAAATTATTTCATGATTTTGATTAAAAAAAATTTTTCATGAAAATACTTTTTTGGCCTCCAAGGCTGATTCTACCCCAAAGCATCCTCCCTAAAACTGGCCTTGCTTACACCATACAAATCGTCTGAGAGTTCATATATTTTATGACTAGTATATACAAGGTGGCCCATACACACAAAATTGAGGGATTTGAAAGTAAAAACCAAAAAATCATTCGCTCGCATGTTTTTCGCCCATAAACATGAATTTTCTGGCCAAACTAAAAGTAAGGGTCCTGAGAAAAAAATGCTAAAACTTGAAATTTTAGAGCTTAAAATTTTCTTTCTCTTAAGAGCTATTAGTTTTTTTCTAGGGGTATTAGTTTTCGAGCTTTTTGCAGTCAAAAGTTGTTGTTTCATTTTTGAAATTATCGACTTCGCAAATTTCCCATAAACCTGAATTTTCTGGTTGGCCAAATTAAGGGTGCAACGAAAAAAATGCGAGGGATGAACATTGTAGAACTTAAAATTTTCTTTCTCCTAAGAGCTATTAGTTTTTTTTCAGGGGTTTGGTTTTCGAGATTTTTGCAGTCAAAAGTTGTTTCATTTTTGAAATTATTAACTTCGTAAAGTTTTTAAAAACATAAATTTTCTGGTCATTAAAATTGGAGAGCTTAATTTTTTTTTTTTTGCTACGAGCAAATCATTTTTCTTTTGGAGGCTTATTTTTCGTGATTTTTGCAGTCAAAGTTTGTAATATAAAAAAATTATATCAAATTCTGAATTTTGTCTGCAAAAATCACGAAAACCAAGTCTTCCAAAATAAAATAATCGCAGTAATCGCTTATTGTAGAATGGAAATTTCAAGTTCTACAATTATTATTTCAAGTATTGTTTTCGTCGCACCCTTAGTTTGGTTTGGAAATCCATATTTGTAGGAGTAAAACGCAGGAGCGAATGAAATCCGCAGATTTTTTGAACTTGTTTCTTCTTTGCGGAAGGAAACTCTATTCGGCTACCAAACTATAGTCTTTTATTCGTATTAATTTTGGGGCACCTCTCCGTCAAAAATAAAATTACGTCGATATGAGACAAAGACGAAACCTCAATGTTATCAAAAATACTAATTTTTGCTACTTTTAAACCTAAGTGTCAACTAGAAAAGTGTTTGACACAATTATTTAAAAAAATTGCTAAAAGTGTATCTTTTTGGCATCAATTAGTTTGACATCAAGTGTGCTAAATGGGTCTAGAAAGATCAGTCTGGAGCTAAGAAATCTGGAGACTCTTTTGACAGCTGAAATGTAGGAAAAAATGATGAAATTTCAGCACCCCCTCCCCCTCTATTTAAATAACCGTTCGGCTACGATACTGTATCTAGAACATGAAAACCGATCAAGTTATCATGTGACTTTTAAGACGTTCCATATTCGTAATTTTTTGCTGATAAGAAAACATCATGATTTTATGGTAATTTTGTCACAGTTTGAAAATTTTTCCACATCGTTATAATAAAATTTTCTATAGTCTGTTCAAGTTAAGAATGTAATCACAAAACGCTTAATTCACACTGTAAATCACTTTGAAGCTTTGAAATTCATTGTAAAAATGTAAACAAAACCATCTTTTTTGTGTCCTACTGTGTGAATTTCGATGAATTTCCGCGATTTGTGATTACATTCTTAACTTGAACAGACTATATGCGGTACCATATCAATTTTTTTCATCATTACAACTTCGCAAATGCTATTGGCCATTGTAATAGCTCGTATGTAAGTGTAGGTAATTGTAACGAAAACAATTCTGCAAGACTCCTCGACTTAGGTACTGCTTTCTTATGGCGGCACTTTCAATAGTAAATTTCTTTTTACCAGTAATTGAATTCTGAAGGTTTTATCACTTAATGGAATCGATTTTCTAGCTGTCGTATTAAGTTATATTGTCTATTATATGCAAAACGAGTCGCATTAACTGGTAATTATTTCATTCACGTTGCGTATCATTGCCCTCTGCACTGCTATACGAACGAATAACGAAAGTACATAAACCAAAACCAAAAATACCATCAAAAGTAGGTAGGTAGGTAACGAATACCTACATACGTACACTGGTCATTAATGTGAAATATTTGTATACGAGTTTGTTTCATAAACGTATGTATACATTGGGGGACAATACAGACATAGGGTATAAAACGGATTAGGAGAGAATCACCTGCAACAGTCGGCGTCAGTCGGCGTATACCGGAAGTCCATTATATTAAAATGTAAAGTTACTAGAGGAAAAGAAGGGGCATAAAACATGAAATGGACTCGATAACTTACCAAATAACATTGTATCGGTTTCTCTCTGGCTTTTTGATTGTATGATTTCTGAAGCTGAGTGGCTCGTAAGGCATGAGCGATGTGTAGGGCTGATGCGTCAAACCTGCCATACTGATAACCACTGTTATCATGGTGATGATTGTAGGGCTGCTGGGGCGATTGCGATCTTCTGGTAGGCGATGGTTGACTATGGTGGTGACCGTTTAAATGCGACTTGATGTTGAGAGCTTCGGCGTCGAAGGTGCCTTTACCATATCCGCGTATTTGTTCGTTGACAAAGGTGGTCGATTTGGGTACATTGAGGGCTAATCGGATACCGACTGATGAGTTATCCAAGTGGCCTGGTCCGATTTTCGGCACATGACTAGAACAATAGACTTCCTTGTCTTCTTGGTTGTGTTGATTGTTGTAGTATGTTTTTAAGGTTAATTTCGTACCGCAAACACTGCACTTAAAACAACCGCTGTGGAAAAAGGTGAAATCTTTCAAAGGTCCGACACGATCGACCTGGTACACAATTTGATCACAACGAAAACACGTACTCTCGTAGAAATTCGACCGATACATGGTATGAAAGACGACGAAGGCGCGAGCTTTTCAAAGTCGTACTTTAATTTCACCGCGTGCGCATTTTTCACCAACCGGAGGCGAATTTTACCTTTCCACAATAGTATTTCACACCAATAACCACCGATTCGACTCAAGATTTGTTTTATGCTCTTTGTACAAACACCAAACCGTTAACCGACGGTTCTCGACTCGACTCGCTACATACTGCGACCTTCCAAACCTTCTTTTCTATGTTCATCTTACACCGCGACCAGACAGTGTTACCAACCATACGCATCGATTCCCCGCTCCAGTTCCGTCTCACTCTGCTGCGTTAAAACACCTGTAATTTACCCCTTCCTTTCACCTGCGATATCCGCGCCACCCCCTGGCCCCGCTCTCGCCAACGTACTCGACGCTGCGTGCTCTGCGCTCTCTTCAGCGTTTGCGTAGCGGTTAAAACGAGTTATTCGCCCAAAAACCATCTTCCTCTTGTTTACCGGTTTGCGCATACCGTAAAAAATTACACCACACCACTTCCTAACCCCCGCACTTCTCTCCGTCCCCGCAATCTTCGCGAGATTTACTTTTTAAGTCGAATTTCTTCCACATCACGTTCTCCAGACGAAAAATTCAGGCAACTGTCTCGATCGGTCAAGTGCATCGATTTGTATGTACGAGGAATCCTTTTCCTTTTATCAAATTTTCAAATTGGGCTGAAATTTTCGTCGGGGTGGTAAAAAGGGTGAAATCGCGAAAAATTCTGAAACCGAAATTGTTGCGAACTAAAAATTTAAATTAAGTACAGCATCCCAAAGCTGATAGGAAAAGAGAAAATAGGCGTGTTTCTGGTTTTGCCTTTTCTCGATCTTGAAAAGTCATCGTGTCATGATTACAGTCTATTCGGATGGAGTGAATATTTTCAATCAAATTCTATTCGCAAGTTAATTTTCTGTCAATTTTATAGCCCCTTCAAACTGATATAAGTATAGGATTGCAATTTTTCTGTAGGTATTTGCAAATTTTTGTTCGCATAATACATGCTTAGATGAAAGTTAACGACAATCACTTTCAGATGTTCTGTTAGACTTTTTTAGACATGGAAAAATTTTCAGATTTCAAACGATTTTTTGAACTTGAATTAGGAAAATCGGAAATCATGCTGACTTGTAGATATTTCATCAGACATTAGACTTTTTGGAATCCGAAAAAAATTATAAATCACATTGGCTTTTAGACCTGCGGGGGCCGTGGCCCCTCGCGCGCGTTAAATAATGAGACGAGGCGAGTTTGATGAGAGATGCGTATATTTCGAAGTGAATAGACTGACTAAAAACTAAACAAATGTATAGTACCGAATACCTCGTATGTGTCGACAAGAACGTAGGATGCGAAGGAAGACTGGTTTCAGGGTGACGACGAGAGGGATGGTTTTTAGGAGAATAGGCGACAGTCGAAAATAGAGACGAAGGTATGTGGTCAAACACAATACGAGGCATGACGAATTGACGAATGCGAGCGAGAGCACCGCAGACCTTTTGTCAGACAGCTTTTCAGAAATCACACTGACCTGTAGACATTTTGTCAGTCAAAAACTGAAAACTGTTTTGAATCAACCTGACTGTAAGGACTTGAAAAATTTTAAAAACACGTTCAGACCTGATAATAATTATTATGACTTTTTACTTTAGTTTTCGACTCAAAAACCTCAATTTTTCTAGAGCGAATTGCAATTTTCCCAACGGAAATCAAAATTTTCCGACTCGAACTGAGAATTTCTTACTTGAACTGAAAATTATAAAAATTTGGGAGGAGGCAAGGCAAGATGTTTCTCCATTCCCTTCCCTTTTGGTCTGGCCCTGCTTTTACAACTTTCAAGTCAAAATCCCTTCAATTTTCATGACTTTTGATTTGGCGATGAAAAATCAATTTTTGACGACAAATTTGTAAACCAAATGAATCATTAAAGCCATCATGTTCATTTATTTCAATAGACGCTGCACGAACGAGAACGAAATGATTCATTTTAAGAAGTGATAAGCATGTGATAAGGAATTTTTAGTGGACGCAAACTGT
>FIZU01026574.1:0-31095 GCA_900064475.1 Pseudococcus longispinus
AGTGACGAAAAATAACGATTTTAATCAAAAATTACTTTGAATTTACAATTTCGACAAAAAAGACAGTTTGTACCAAAAAAATGGCAATATTGAAAAAAAATAACAATTTTGATTAAAAATGACAATTTTGACAAAAAATTGCAATTTTGACCAAAAATGACAGATTTTACAAAAAATGACGTTTTGGACCAAAAATGACAATTTTTACCTTGAAATGACGATTTGGACCTAAAATTTACAATTTGGACAAAAAACTATAGAAGAGCAATTTCTACTTTGAAACCGCCAAAATGACAATGTTGACAAAAAATGACAATTTTGACGAAAAATGGTGATTTCAAAGTAGAAATTGTCATTTCAAGGTAGAAAGTGTCATTTTTGGTCAGAATTTCTGTTTTCCAACAATTGTTTTTTTGTCCAAATTGTAAATTTTTGTTCAAAATTGTCATTTTAAGGTGAAAATCGTTATTTTCGGTCCAAATCGTAATTTTTTGTAAAAATTGTCATTTCAAGGTAAAAACTGCAATTTTTTGGTACAATTTGTCAAAATTATAATTTTTTGGGTCGAAATTGCCAATTTAAAGTAAAAATTGTAATTTCCTCAAGGTAGAAAGTGTAATTTTTGGGTCAAAATTGTCATTTTAAGGTAAAAATCGTTATTTTCGATCTAAATCGTTATTTTTTGCAAAAATTGCTATTTTTGGTAATAATTGTCACTTCTGGTAAAAATTGTCGATTTCAAGGTAAAAATTGTCAGTTTTTGATTCAAACTGTAATTTTTTGTCAAAATTGTAATTTTTTGGTTCGAAATTGTCATTCTTTTCATAAAGTCTGACAAAATGTCTAAAAGTCTTTCCAAGCTTCTTTAAAAATGTCACTAGCACATTAAGAAGGACCAACTCCCACGCACTGTATAATTTGAAAATTCGGTGCTCAGACCCAAATCACACCTATAAACCCGGCTACATTCTTTGTCAACAAAATGAATACAATTCAGCAAGACAAAAATCTAAACATCATATTTTGACAGATGGATGGCTCCTGAATCTTTAGTAGATGGCGTATTTACTCGACATTCGGACGTGTGGTCGTTCGGAGTTCTTTTATGGGAAGTGATGTCTTTAGGACAGCAGCCGTATCAGGCAAGAAGCAACGTAGAAGTTTTACAATATGTAAGAGCTGGAGGTAGACTGAGCTGTCCTGTGAATTGTCCTTCAAAAATGTAATATAAATTCACTGTGGTTATTTAAAATTCATTTTTTAAAGAAAGTAATTAAAAATTGATATTTTTAGGTATAAATTGATGGAAACTTGTTGGAATTTTCAACCAAAAGAAAGGCCAACTTTTAAATATTGCCTAAAAGAATTAGAACAATTGAAAAATGATTGCGGTTCTAGCTTCGTTAATTTAAATTATACAACTTTAATGCCAAGTAAGTACTCGAAAAAGAAAAATTCCTGAAATAAATCCAAAATTTTAAATTAATTTTCGTTCAAATAGGTCAAAAAGACATCGATGAGAACAGCTCATCACTTTCAGAAGATCCGACAGGAGACTCGCAGAATACAAAAATTGCCAAAATGAGACCATCTACTCCAGTCGAAGACCCCGAAGAAGATAATTTGTCGAATTTGGAAAAACCGTCAACAAAATCATAATCATTTTTATACGAAAATTTTTTTAAATAAACGTTTTAAAAAGTCGTTCAAAATGAAAAAAATTATTTAAAAAAAAACAAATATATTACACAACGATACGACAAATCTCACAAATCACCTTAACCCTAAAAAAAATGTTTAGAAACGATGATTGCTATAGAAGGAAAAATTATTAAATTACGATTTCCTGTAGCTTTTCAAAATAGGATACATTAAATCTAAAGCTTGCTGCAACTCGTCTCGAGATTTACCACCGGTAATGACAATCTTACCATTAACAAAAATAAGCATAACCGTTCTAGGTCTGACAATACGATAAATAAGTGCAGGAAATAATTCCGGCTCGTAACGACTAAATTGAGCATGGCTTTCGTTCAGATCTTCCAAACGAATAGGAAATTTCAAATCGCACGTCGCCAACATGTTGTTTATTTTGAAATCTTTCAGCTGAACATTGTTACCGATTTTTTGCAAAATACGAGCCAGCTTTCGAGCACCCAAGTTGGCTAATTTTTCGTGTTTGGCTCCACATACGACCATTTTACCGGTAGAAAAAGTCAATGCGGTAACTTTGGGCTCGAGTAATCTAAGAACTGCTCCTGGGAAACGTTTTGGATTATATTCGGAGAGTCTAAGTCGATTATTCACATCGGTGAGATTCAAAGTGCAGCCCAAATTAACGCTACAGACGATGTTCTGTATGTAAACGCTCGGACGAACATCTGCTTCAGCTGGTTGAGTAGATGTCATGATGAGGGATCGGATTCTTTAATGCTCGAGATCGGATTAAATTTGCGATATTTAAATGTAAATGACGATTACCTCCGGTACATTTCGTTGGATGCTGGGTCCAGTTCTATGAATTGCGGTTTCAGCAATTTCAGGTTGGATAGATATGATAACGAAACACAATTATCACATCATTAAGGGATATAAATACATGAATTAGAAGAGTACTTTACAAAACTGAACGTAAAAAATAATACTTCGTATATTTAATTCCTCTACTAAAAATTTTCACATGGTTTTCGTTTATCTTTTCACTCAAATTTTTAATTTTTTTCAAGATTTTCCAAGGATTTTCCTCTGTTGATTTCAGATTCCAAGGTATAAACACAAGGTACAGAACGGAAATGAAAATAATTTTGAATCTACGACAAACACTCGAATAGATTATGATATGAAATTTTTTCCAATATCAATTTCTCATATTTATTTTAGGAAATATTCGTAATTCAACAAGATTACAAATTTTTACAACAATGTTTTAAATTTTCGAATAAATTTGGTCAATTAACAACCCTTAAATAGTATTTATACTAATTAAAAAACATTTTCAAAATATTCATGAATTGTACAAAAGAAGTACAATAATTAGTACAATGAGCAAAATGAATCACTACGATGACCAACCCTCTTTGTTTTTCTACTTTGAACTGTTGTTTGTTGATTTTTTTCTTCCGCAAAAAATTTTCATCTGAAAAGCCCTGGATCTCGAATATTTTTCATTTTTAATTAATATTTTAAATATAAATTCACTTTAATGATTGTTTATTACTAAAACCGAATCGTCAGGCTAATATTTTATCGAAAATCATAACCGAAGCCATCATCTATCGCCATACCGCCATATTCTTTCATCACGAGGTTAGTACAAAATTTTCCTTATCAATAAAGTGCTTGCAAGTAGCTGAAAAAAATCGAAGCATTGTTACGCAGCTTATATTACAATATTAAATTCATCCGTTATTTCAGATAACCATTTCAAAGTGTAACCATGTCATCCAGACCAAGCCATCGTAGAAGTCGTGACAGATCAAACGACAGGTCAGTATTTCTACTCTACTTTAAAAATGCAACGTTCAAATAACATTTTATTTGTTATTTCAGGGGCCATCGCAGACACAGATCTCGTAGTTACGATTCCAGAGACGATCGCGATAAGCATCGTTACAAGAGAAAGTAAGTTTCACTCTTTCTTCTCCCATATTGTAGCAGTTTGCAATAAAGTCTTTATTATTGTAGGCATTCAAACGAAAGACGCGATAGCCCAGATCGAGACCGAGACAGACATCGTAATAAACGAGACAGAAATTTCCGCGACGATAAAAAAGAACACGTTTGGGGTAAAGCCGAACATTCGCCTGCCAAAGAAACGAAAAAGGAAAAAGAAAAGCCCAATTTTCAAACGACAGGAAAACTAGCCGAAGAAACCAACACATTCCGTGGTGTGGTAATCAAATACAGCGAACCTCCCGAAGCTAGAATACCCAAAAGAAGATGGCGACTTTATCCATTCAAAGGTGAAAAAGAATTACCAGTTTTATATATCCACAGACAAAGTGGATATTTAATGGGTAGAGATAGAAAAATAGCTGATATAGCTATAGATCATCCTTCATGTTCGAAACAACACGCTGCTTTTCAATATAGATTAGTGCCTTTTAAAAGAGATGATGGAACTACCGCGCAGAGAGTTAGACCTTATATTATGGACCTAGAATCCGCCAATGGCACGTTTATAAATAATAAAAAAATCGAACCTAAAAGATATTACGAATTGTTCGAAAAGGATGTATTAAAATTTGGATTTAGTTCTAGAGAATATGTTCTGCTGCACGAACATAGTAAAGATTCCGACGAAGATGATGATATGAAAGAAGAACCAGGAACCAAAGAGGAACCTGTAGAGAGTGAAAATTAATTATCGTCGTGTGATTTTGTAAAATATTCAAACATGTAATATATGTTTTCCATTATTTAAACTAACGACTACTTTATTGAAATTTCAAAAAGTACAAACAATATACATTTACATTTACAATACGAATTAATATACAAAATGGCGACGCCAGCCAACAGATTTTATTTCTGTTTATGTTTGCGTAAACTGGGTCGTGCAAAAACTTGTTTAACACCAGCTGCTTGGTTGTTGTGAAATTTAAGGTTTTGAGAAGTTTCTGAAATCCACGGGGAGTCAAATTGTGTAGTGTCTTGGTCAACCAAATGCGTGTATTTCGTTCTACCGCTACGACCGAAGTTTTTAACCTGCGAAAAAAAAAGAAATTGAATTGTTTCCTGGAAAGTAGATAATTTGAAAACCTATGAATCCACGAACCTGCATAACTTTGGGAAGAATTGTTTTATCGAAGTGATCATCGAGAGTAGCTGTAGCGAAATTTCTTTTGAAAATGGAGTCATCTTTATCCTGTAAAATAGAACTGATGAGGAACAATCTATTCCAAAATATTTAACAAATATTGGGGTAAAAATTACCAAATAGAAAGCACCGCGGTGATAATATTTCTGCATAAATTTATATTTTCCTTTAACGCTTTTATTAACGACTTGTTTCGGATTCAAACGTAACTCTTGTCTTCTTTCCTCTTCAGTTAAATTACGCAGTCTTTCTATTTCCATATTTTCACGTTCCATTCTAATAAAAAAAAAAAAAAGTGTAAAATTAATCACAGAAAAACTCCAAGTGAGTAGTTTTACAATTAATCACTTACTGTTCTCGTTCATCTCTGTCTCGTTTATTTCGTTTCATTTCTCTTAATTTCCAAGCCTCGTATTCTACTTCATCATTTTCGTCATCGGTATTTACATCTTCAATGCATCCTTCTTCTGTTTTGTTTGCTGTTTGTTCTTTACGAATTTCTTCTTCTACGAGCTGCAAAAAACCTCGAAAAATTTAATAAATGAAATTAACCAACTAACTTCTTTGAAATAAATACACACTTTCAACGTTTGTCTTCTTCGTTCTTCAGCTTTCTTTTTAGTTTCGGCTTCCATTTGTTTTTTACGAGCAGCTTCCTTTTCTAATTCGATAATAGTCAGTCTGCCTTTTTTAGGCACGAATACTGGTTTCAATCTAGCTTCAGCTTCTTCTTCCGAATCTGAAATAATTTTATATGATTTGTAAGAAATATTGACAAGTTTTTCACATCAGAGTAGGATTATACTTCGTACCTGTGTATTCTTCATATTCTGACGTTTCTACGCCGCTTTCTTCTCCAGATAGAAACCTTTCATCTTCTTTTTCTAATACTTCATTCTGATATAATGAAGTTGAATTAAATTTTGATCGAATTCAAAATTGCTTTCGAAAAAATAATTGCAAACCTGTTCTTGTTTTTGATTTAATACTCGCTGTCTCAACATTTTACGTCGCCTTTCGATTTCTTCATCGCTTAGTTCCTCTTCATCTTCTTCATCATCGCTGACATCCATTTTTTCTTTTTCTTCCTCACTTTCACTTTCCGCAGCTTCGGCTTCATTACCATGCCTATTAAAATAAAATAATGTAGCGACGAATAAGGTATTCTCGAGAATTGATGGATTTATCTTTACCGCCATCGTGGAGCCCTTTCTTCGACTTCATCTTCATCCTCTTCTTCTTCTTCTTCTTGAACTCTCCTATTAATTAAACGACGTAATCTGGGATCTTCGGTAGCTAATATTCTTTCAGGAGGAAGAATGATCTCTTCGGGAGGTGGAGTTTGTTGTCTTTGTTTATGTACTTCGATGAAATCTTCCTCTTCTGATTCTTCTTCGCTACTTGATACAGGAGCATACTCAGGTCGTTTACCGGAAACGTATCGATGTACTTTGACTTTTTGCATCGATACCTCACCTGTAGAGAATTTGTAGTGCGATTAATATCGGTGGAATTGTAATTATAATGAGGGTAGAGAAAAATTCACATACCTTTTTCGTTTAGAACTGGAATAGCTCCAGCGGTACTTTGAATCGGTTCCATGTTTGTTAATAGATGATTTCACCAGTAAAATATCACAAATCGAAGAGAAAAATGTTGTTTTAGACGGTTTTATTTCATAGTTTTTTGTTACAAAATTTATATTTTCGAAAATAAAGCTTACGAAGCTTATCAGAAATATAATTTCACAGATAAAAAGATAGATTGGTAAATGACACTGTCTGATTGGTTCATTCTAACTGAAACACAATTTTTAACCAATCAAAATGGGGTTTACTTCTTTTAATTTATTTTGTTATCAATCTGTCTGAAATCTGAATCGTGCTACCGAATATTTTGAAAAAAATTTTTATTATTTATTAAAAACTGCTTCCTAATTTCATAATAATGTTATTGGATTCTCATATTATTACCACCGTAAGTTTTGATCTCACTAATATCATGAAAATTCTATTTAAATCATGAAATCGAAACTCTATTTTCAGGTGCCTGCTTCGGTAATTTACATTCCAAATTTTATCAACGCCGATGAAGAAAAAGAAATAATTAATAAAGTATATTCCGCTCCTAAACCGAAATGGACCCAGCTCAAGAATCGTAGATTACAGAATTGGGGAGGTATTCCTCATGCTAAAGGGATGATACCAGAAAAAATTCCAGAGGTATGATTTTAAAATCGTATTAATTATCTGTAATTGTAATAATTAATGTTTTTCGTTTTCCTACAGTGGTTACAAAAGTATGTCGATAGAGTGACTTCATTACAAGTTTTTCATGAAAAATCGTCACCAAATCACGTTCTAGTTAACGAGTATTTAGCTGGTCAAGGCATAATGGTGAGATTGATATTCTATATTTTCATCGTTATTCACCGGTGCTATAATCTTCTGTCTTGATTTCAGCCTCATTTAGATGGGCCACTGTTTTTTCCAGTTGTTACTACTATTAGTTGCGGATCTCAGACTACTCTGAATTTTTACCCTTATTTAGGAACTGTGAGTTTTGTCAATTATTTTGTTTATCTGTAGTCTAATATTTTAATAAATTCAACTTCTTATTTTTCAGGATGCAGATGCCGATTCATCTACCAATAAGAAAGTGTATTCTTTACTTTTAGAACCTCGAAGTTTATTGGTTTTGAGGAATGAAATGTATGAGAATTATATGCATGGAATTGATGAAATTCAATCCGACGAAATCAACGAGCATATAAATAATTTGAATGCTTGTGGTGAGAAATTTGCTACAGGACACAACATTCCTAGAAGTACAAGGATTTCTCTCACAATTAGAAATGTACCAAAGTGTTCTAATTTTAAATTACGATTTTGATATTTGAATATAAATAAATTAATTTTTTTAAATTTACACGAGTTCATTTCTATTTTTCAGCATTCTTTTTGTTACAACTTAAATGTAGAGTAAGAAAAACAAAAGTATTAAATTGATGAAACACTGCCTCAGAATAATTGAAACATTTCATCGCATAAAATTTATATTAAAAAATGATTGAATCAACTATCTTCCATCATTTCAGGTAAATCCATTTCGTCGTCAGATATATTAATATGTGCACTTTCGCCATTTTTTTCTTCATTATCGAGTAAAGCCTGCAATTGGTATAAAGAAGCCACCAAAACATGAAAATGTTTCCTTCTCATTTCCAGTTTTTTATCCAGCTGTTGTTTCGTTTCCTATCGATTATAAACTTCGATTAGTAACTTGAATAAAAGCTTTACTTAGTTTAGAGTGAAATATACGTACTTCTAGTGAACCCAACTCTTTCTTAATGGCGACTAATTTCTCATTCATTTCTTTCCTTTCGGGTTGTTTATCAATGACATTAGCGATAACTTCGTATTCGATACGATTTTTACGATAAATCTTGGCCTTTTGTAATTCTTCTTTAGCCTTGTGAATTTCCAACTTGGTTTTTTCTATCTCTTTCTTTATTTCATCGGCTAGTTTTCCATAATTATTCAGTTCAGTTTCGTTCATCTTGGAAGAAATTCGCGATTTTTCGAACATGTACTCGCATTGAGATAACTGACTGAGTAATCGTTCTTGAATTATTTTACTGTAAAGTTAATCGTACATAAATAAAAGGTACACGATTGAAGAATAATTACAAAGCGGATAAATGTGAAATATAGACAGTTTGTCTATAGTCATACTAACTTATCACGAAGTGATTCGTTATCGGAATTACACCATTTTACAAAAGCTTTCAGCAACAATGTTAATCTTCTGTCATCTCCAGTTCCATCTCCATCGATTAGTAAACGTCGTTTGATTACTTCCTCTGTAATATAAATGAAAAGTAATTAATTTAAGCAGATTAGAGCTTGTTTGAATAAAATTCTAACGTCTTACCGTCACCCATTGTAGTTGCTAGTTGGTGATAGTAATAGAAAAAGGGGATTTATTTTAAAACTTCACTATCCTGAAATTGAATTATAGTTCATATTTTCTTAAATTCAATCTTTTAATTACAATTTTAAAACAATAAAATGAGTTTGATTATTTGCCGACCGAAAATTAAAAAGCTTTGGAAAGAATGTTGTTTTGGTTTTCAAAAAGCACAGAAAAAAAATAAAAAATAGTTTTATTTTTGGCATTACGTAATATCAAAAAAAGCAGCTTCATCAAAATTTCAGTCTTCTTTCTTTAGACGGCTGTGAAATTTACAAATTTTGCCAAAAATTACTACTTTTCGAAGCCAATAGAAGTTTCCATTCTTTCCGATTTTTCTCAAGAGAAGAAACTCGTTTTCAATGCGGAGAAATTTTTAAAAATCTTTTAAAGTGATATTACATTGTAAAAATTTAGGTATAATTTAATAATATCTAATTTTATATTGAAATTTTCCATTTGTTCAATTTATATTAGTTGAAATGGCTCTTCACGTTCCTAAAGCTCCTGGGTTTGCCCAGATGTTGAAAGAAGGAGCACGGGTAAGGATACCTCTTTTTAAATGATTTCCAGCTTCTAAGCATTGCAGTTGTTGAAATTATTCGTTTAATTTATCATGTATTATTTCTTTAATCAACCTTGAACCTTTCTACAGCATTACTCCGGTCTGGAAGAAGCCGTCTTCCGTAATATCAACGCTTGTAAACAATTCGCTGATACGGTACGAACAGCGTATGGTCCTAATGGAATGAATAAGATTATTATTAATCACATTGAGAAATTATTTGTTACCAACGATGCTGCTACGATTATCAAAGAATTAGAGGTAAATTTTTCAGCATGTTTCATAATACACGCAAATTTTGCCACGATCATATCTACATCGTGATTTTTTGTCAGGTTGAACATCCAGCTGCAAAAATTATCATTTTAGCGTCTCAAATGCAAGAACAAGAAATGGGAGATGGTTTCAATTTCATAATTATTTTGGCTGGAGCTCTGTTGCAAGAAGCTGAAGACTTGCTCAGAATGGTACATGATTCATCTTCGTAATTGCTACAAGGTTTTCATATGTAATGACATCGTGTATTTTTATATAGGGCCTAACCGCTACTGAAATCGCTTTGGGATACGAATTAGCTGCTGAAAAAGCTTTAGAAATTTTGCCATCTTTAGTGTGTTACGAAGTAAAAGATTATAATGATAAAGAACAAGTCGTAAAAGGTATTAAAACGTCGATAATGAGTAAACAATACGGAAACGAAGGATTTTTATCGAATTTGATTGCCGATGCTTGCAGTAAGTATTGCATTTTTCATCTTGAAAAAAAAAAAGGAATTATTTTGACATTTTTCTTTTTTTTTTTTAGTTTCAATCCTGCCTGAAGACGGTGCATTCAATGTCGATAGCGTAAGAGTTTGCAAAATTTTGGTACGTTGATATTTTTTCAAATTTTATTCACGTGTAAATCGTTTGAACATATTATTAATTTTTGTAATAATTGCAGGGCTCCGGTTTACAAAATTCTACCGTCGTTCGTGGAATGGTATTCAAGAAAAATATTGAAGGAACTACCACGAAGAAGAGCCCAGCTAAAGTTGCTGTTTTCACTTGTCCAGTCGATATTGCCACCACGGAAACGACCGTAAGTGATTTATTTTTCATCCAAAATTCATTTAGCTTCTTTATTGATTTCCTTTTCGTTATTTTTAGGGAACCGTACTGATCAAATCAGCCGACGAATTAATGAAATTCAGCCGTGGAGAAGAAAACCTGTTGGAAGAACAAATGAAATCATTAGCCGAAGCTGGTGTCGATGTTATCGTTGCCGGAGGCAAATTCGGCGATTTAGCTTTACATTATATGAACAAGTATAACATGATGGCCGTAAGCCTTCAGAGTAAATTCGACGTTCGACGAGTCTCCAAAACATGCAACGCTACTGCTCTCCCGAAAGTGGTAAGTTTTCATGAATCTTCGATTCGATTAATTTGACTTTTCCACTTCATTTCCATGATATTCTTACAGATCACTCCTAATAAGGAAGAATTGGGCTACGTTGATTCCGTTTATATCGACGAATTAGGTGATACCCCAGTGGTAGTTTTTAAACAAGACGGTACCGATACTCGCGTGTCCACCATTGTTATTCGTGGTGCTACTGATAACTACATGGATGATATCGAACGTGCTATCGACGATGGAGTCAATACCTTCAAAGGAATTACTCGTGTAAGTATCAACAGCCACATGATCTAATCATCAGATTGCAAACGTGATACATAATTTTACTATTTCATCAGGATGGAAGATTTTTACCTGGCGCTGGCGCTACTGAAATCGAACTCGCTGCTAAAATTGCCCAATACGGAGATTCGCTCCCCGGATTAGAACAATACTCAGTGAAAAAATTCGCCACAGCTTTAGAAAGCTTCGTTAAAACATTATCCGAAAATACCGGAGTAAAAGCGAAAGAAGTTATTTCTAAACTTTACGCTACTCATAATGAAGGCAAACAATCCTACGGATTCGATATCGAGGTATCTATCGATCTTTTTTCCCATCAATTTAGCCTCATTCAGTATCGAAACTTGATCTGTTTTGTTTTTTCCAGGGCGAAGGTCCAAACTGTATCGATGCTAGTGAAGCTGGTATTCTGGATTTATATTTAACTAAATACTGGGGTTTGAAATACGCTACCCAAGCTGCCTGTACGGTATTACAAGTCGATCAGATAATATTAGCTAAACGTGCTGGTGGGCCGAAACCCCCACAAGGTGGTCCAGTCGATGATGATTAATTTATTCGCTCTTATAATAACAATTTGTACTTCGTTTTTTAATTACCCATGTTCTTCATTAATGCACTGTAATTTCGTTTTTTTTTTCTTTCCTCGACATTTAAAATATGTAGAATGTAACAATGAAAATTTTATAAGCATTTTTTTAAAAAAAAAACCTTAACGAATTTATATTTTAAGTTTTTTTTTTCTTTTTGATAATCCATCTTGCTGTATTTAATCTGTTTTGTTCCAAAAAATACAGAATATATTTTGTATTTTGTTTAAGCTTTTTTATTCTATTGATGATGAGTTCATTTGACACGCTGTTTTTCTTTTAGAATAAACCAAAAGAAAATTTTGGGGAAGGGGGTCATCAAAAATTTCCCTTAAGGGTGGAACAGAGAGCGTTTTTAGGCGCAAAACCACCCCCCCCCATTTTGCACATGAAAGGGTAGGGGCATGTTTGGTATCATTTTCATATGATTCGACCCTCCTGAACACGAATCTGTCCTAAGTTTCCCGATTAAGAGTAGAGAAGTGACGCAATCGTGAAATTTGTATCGCAGAAAATAGCCATTTTCATAAAAACAGGCTTAGAATCAGTTTAAAAAAAATTAGAATAAAAAATGATGGATTTCACACGTTCTACAACTTTTATTTCAAACTTTTTATTTTTATCTTGAATTTACAAAATTTTTTCATCTAGATGTCCCAAAAAAATTGCATTGTAATATACGAAAAATAGTTTGAAACAAAAGTTGTAGAACGATTAAACCCCATAATTTTAACTGATTTTTTAGAATCGAAAAATCAGTTATGAAAATTGATCTGGCGATTTACCTACAGTTTTGTTCAGACAATGAATCTCGTAATAATTGACCGAATAAGCTGAAATTTTTATGAAATATCAAGTACTACTAAGGGTAGAAATATATTGAATTCGAAAAAAATCGATGAACCGGTTCTCGAGTTATTCGTGATTGAAATTTTCAAAAACCTGTAGCGCCATAAATAAAGCATTTACGTAAAATTTGTAAATAACTTTTTTGATAGTATTTAAAAGGGCCCACAAAAAAGGTTATATACAATTTTCATTTTTGTGAACCGGTTCTCGAGATACTGGCGATTAAAATTTTCAAATACCTCTAGTACCTTGAATATTGCATTTACGAGAAAATTGCACATAACATCTTGTAAAGTATTTAAAAAGGTCCATAAAAAAGGTTATATACAATTTTCATTTTTGTGAACCGGTTCTCGAGATATTGCTGGTTGAAATTTTCGAGTACCTTTAGTGCCCTAAATATTGCATTTAAGTGAAAATTGCACATAACATTTTGTAAAGTATTTAAAAAGGCCCACAAAAAAAGTTATATACAATTTTCATTTTTGTGAACTGGTTCTCGAGATATTACTGAAATTTGCAAATAGCCTTTTTAATCGGATTTAAAAGAATGGACAAAAATAGTTATATATTATTTTCATTTTTGTGAACCGGTTCTCGTGGTATTCGCGACGATTCTAGTTTGCTTCTTTCCAAAAATTCCAACTTTTGTTTCATTTACTCGTCTGAAGTGAAATTTTTAGACTCATTATGAAATTGACAGTGAGAAAACTAGCTTTTCCAACGCATTTGCTGCGTTGGAGTTTTTTCATTCTATATTTTTTTTTTGTAACTTGAAATGGGTAAAAGCTGCTCATGTAAAAATGAAAAATTCTATAAATTTAAACAAAAATTGGTCATTTTACGCTTGGTATTCTTGAGTGGCGAAAATTCTCCACTTCGTAATTGAAAACTAACGTCGAATTTTAGTTCAGGAGGTTCGAATTAGGCAGCAAACATGCTTCATACTCCAATGGATCACCATTACAGGACTCAAAAAATGAAAAATCGTGATTTTAACCCTGTTTTTATAAAAATTGACGATTTTTTGCGATACAAATTTCACGATTGCGTCACTTCTCTACTCTCAATCGGGAAACTAATGACAGATTCGTGTTCAGGAGGGTCGAATTATATGAAAATGATACCAAACATGCCCTTACCCCTTCATGTGCAAATTGGAGGGGGGGGGGGGGGTTCCACACCTAAAAAAAACTTGCACCAACCTTAAGGGAAATTTTTGATGACTTTCCTTCCCCAAAATTTTCTTTTGGTTAATTACTTAATTCTAAAAGAAAAACCGCATATCAACCAGTTTTCAAAAAAAAAAACGAAATCGTTTTTTTTTGGGTTAACCGCTACGACTATCAGTGAAAAATACGTATTCGAAAGCGTTTATTGAAATTAAAAAACACTGATAAATAAATGAATAAATAAAATAAAACATGTTATGGCTTGCATCGTTCCAAAAATCGAGGATATAAGCAAACATCTCTTATATGATAACGGTTGAGCAACCAGCATAGAACTCTTTCCAATCCAAGACCAAAACCTCCATGAGGACATGTACCATATTTCCTCTGAAAATTGAAATCAAATTATCAACTAATAAAAGCTACTTCAAGTAATTAAAAAATTCATAACGATTACGTACCTGATCAGAATACCAATAATAAGGGGTCGAATCGATACCAGCATTCTTATATCCTTTCATTAATTCGTCGTAATCCCATATACGCATAGAACCGCCTACAATCTCTCCGACATTGGGAAACAGAACGTCCACCTATTCAAACAAACGTATTTGAGTAACTAAACACACATTTATCGAATTTATTAAATATTGTACTAACTGATTCGGTTAATTCGTTATTCTCAGGACATCTGGACATGTAAAACGATTTGATTCCGGCCGGGAATCGACACAACATAATAGGTTGATTTATTAAATCTGTCATTTTTCTTTCCGGCATTTCGGGGATATCTTCGCCGAATTCGTAAAAGCTGCCGTCTTCTTTCGTTATGTTGTTTTCACGAAGGAATTGAATAGCTTCTGAATAATCCATTCTTTTGAAAGGTTTTTTAGGAGGTACGAAATCCTAATTGAAAAAAAATCATCTCAAGTAAAGATTTCTGGACGAATTTTAACATTTGGAGTTATACTTACAGGGTTCAATTCGTATATTAAATCTTTATGAGGAGACTTTAAAACTCTATCGACAACATCGCAGATCATATTCTCTATTCTGTCGAGTAAGTCGTCGAATGTGATGAAAGCATATTCGGCTTCGACGTGAGCGTATCTAGAAATATCGATGTATTAAAAATTCATTATATACGCAACGCAGTGATGAGGCAATAGAAATAATTACTCTGCTAAATGCCTCCTGGTTCTACTTTGTTCGGCACGATAACTTTGAGCGATACAATAACTGTCACCGATGGATGGTAGACAAGTTTCTAAATATAATTGTGAACTCTGAGTCAAATATGCTTCTTCGCTAGAACAATAAAAAAAAATTAAAAAATACGCCCGAATTAAAAACAATAGGGGCGAGATAAAAAGTACCCGAAATAATCTAATTTGAATAACGTTGATCCGCCTTCAACTTGAGTTTGGACCATTGTAGGAGGATGAATTTCAATCACTCCTTCGCTTTGGAAATGGTCTCTGAAAGCTTGTGTGACAACAGCACGCATTCGTAATACAGCAGAAGTCTGAAAACGACATCATAATTAATTATTATTGATAAAATGTGACGATCGATGATTGAAATATTCGTAAATAATACATTTTCTCCACGAATCATTATATGCCTATTGTCCAACTGAACATCTGGAAGGGCTTCTTCGTTTAGAATAGTATCTGCGCCACCAGGTGGCGAAGAACCGATCAATTGCCAATAGTCTACTTGTAATTCGACTCCTCCAGGGGCCTGTGGCAAAGCAAAGAGAATTTAGTGATATTCTGGCCCATTTTGGAATGCATGGTGATTATAATACTTACAGTTTTACCTTCCGGTACTTTGACAATTTTTCCATAAAGTAATACACTGGATTCGGTAGATAAGGTAACGGCATCATAAGTTTGACTAAGTTTATCAACCAATACAGATTGCAAAAAACCTGTACCGTCTCTCAACGTGACGAACATAACTGATTCTGAAAAATTTCACAGTAAATAAAAAGCAAGCTTACGACAGAGTACTTGAAGTTGATTATTAATACTTTGTTTTCGCAATCGATGAACCCAGCCGAATACTTTGATTCTTTTACTTTCGTAATCAACGCATTGTTTGATTTTAATTAATTTTGCCTCGGGGAGGGAAGTATCCTCGCTAATGGTGATTTTTTTAGCATCTTCTAAATTTTTCGATCTTTTCTCAGCATCTTCTTTTTCTTTAACTTGCTTGCCAGCTGTTTTGAATTGCTCTCTTTGCCATATTTTGTAGATTTTTTTATACTGCGATTTAGCAACTGGTTCAAATTTCTGGAAAAGTATAGCTGAGTGAATATTTATAATATATGAGAATTTTGTCGAATTATTATGCAAGTTACCTCTCCTTCTACTTTGGAATCGACGTAGATAGGAGGAAAGGGCTCTTTGCCGGCGAACCGCATGGCATGCAGGATGGTTTTAAAAGGTTTACTGTCGGTCCCGTCGCCTTTCTCGTCATCTCCGTATTGTTCGGATGTGTAGATTTTACCTGCGAAAATGATATATTGAAGGTTTAGGTTCAAATACAGGATTAGAATGATTTTACGCACTTGATTGCTCCGCTTCGGACATTTTGATCGAGGAGAGTCCAACAGGGTGAAATTATCTGCAAAGTGATCGCACAAACTGTGGATAAAATTGTAGGCGAATGATGAAATTTACATGAGATTTGACCATATATATTGTCTATTATTTGTCTTGCCACTTTTCGTCAACTCAATTAATCAATTTATTTCGTAATCAGAAAAACACGAAATATTTTATTGACTTGAATGGCTCGAAGTGTTTTCATGGATGATGAAAGTTTGAAACTTTCGTAATATGGGGAAAGCTGTTTTTAGACAAAAATAGCTGCTTGAATGAAAGTATATGTTGAAATATTCATATTTGAAAAGGTCTGAAGTACGATTATACGGGAAAATTTTTGTTTCAAGGAAGTTTCAATGAGCGAAACTAATAGTAAGTTTATTACGAAGTATCATGAATGAATTGAAAGCTCCAAGTTCTCCATTGATTAATAAATTCTATTTTGATCATTTGAATGAAATGAAATCATGATGAGGTATTCTTGTTGAGCTTTCACATTTCAGAACTTGGTGAATTTTTACCTCCTCCCGAAAAAAGTCAAAAAAAATGTTCAAAATAGTCGAATAAAATAAACAAGTTTGAATGACAATTTTCCCCTTATCAATACACTTCTGTTCACTTTCACTCCTTTGAAACCTATTTTTATGTCAAATCAATCAATAAAAACGCTATTTAAAAAGTTTTTAAAGCTGTAATTGACTTTTTTCAACCTTTTTTCAACGATGAATTCAATGGATTAATATCTCCGATAAATTTCTACCCTCAAGAATTCGAACATTTTACATCTTGCTGCGGTCTGAAGTAAAATGGTAAATATTACTATATTTGGTAAAAATATGTCAAGTAAACACCCATGATCACATTTTGTATTTTTCCCCACAGAACGAAGAAATCGAAAACGTCCGTGTAGTAGCCAGGGTTCGACCCCTGAGCACGAAAGAACTAGAACGAAAATGTCGCTCGGTTGTCAACGTTGAAACTTACAACAATTCAATCTACGTTTTCAATCCCAACTCGACCCAGCGAAGTATTCCGAAAACCTTTAATTTCGATATAGTTTTCGACAAGGATTCGAAACAGGTCAACAATCTCACTTCCTTTCAATTCAAAATTCATCTACGTGTTTCATTTAATCCTGAGATGATTAATTCGTTCACAGATGGACGTTTATAATGAAATAGCTCGTCCCATAGTTGATAAAGTACTAGCTGGTTATAATGGAACGATATTAGCATACGGGCAAACTGGCACTGGTAAAACATTCACAATGGAAGGTATAAATGCTGAACCAGAATTACGAGGAGTTATTCCGAATTCTTTCGCGCATATATTCGGACACATTGCGAAAGCAAAAGACGATATTAAGTAAATAACTCGAAAATAGTACTACCTGGTTTGATTTTGTGTTGTAATCACGTCCATATTGCAGATTTTTAGTGCGAGTATCTTATTTCGAAATATATAACGAAGAAATTCACGATTTGCTGAGCAAAACTTGTTATACTCAAAATTTAGAGATAAAAGAACGTTCCGATATTGGAGTTTATGTGAAAGATTTGTCCACTTTCATCGTCAATAATGCCGAAGATATGGAACGTATTATGATAATGGGAAATCGCCGGAGTATGCCTTGTTTTTTGTGTTTTTATTTTTTCTCAGTATACGAGTTCATGAAACACATTTTTTTCTACAGGAATTAGTGCTGCTACTGCGATGAACACAGCGAGCTCTCGTTCTCATGCGATATTCTCCATAACCGTCGAAACGAGTAAGACAGGCTCGGACGGTAGACAACGTGTTAAAGCTGGACGACTGCATCTTGTCGATTTGGCGGTAATATATTTTCACAGCCGAAAGGATCCAGTACGAAACAATTTATTAAAAAATATTTTTTATAGGGTTCCGAAAGGCAAAGTAAAACAGAAGCAACAGGACAACGGTTCAAAGAAGCTACCAAAATTAATTTATCATTGTCTACATTGGGTAACGTCATATCAGCTTTGGTCGATCGAAAATCTTCTCATATTCCATATCGTAATTCAAAACTAACCCGGATATTACAAGATTCTTTAGGAGGGAATGCTAAAACCGTTATGGTACTTATTTTAACATATCCATATCTTCGTTAAAATATTCGAGGAATTATTTATTTTTGTTTTTTGCTAGTGTGCTACTATTAGCCCTGCTGATTACAACTACGATGAAACTATTAGCACACTGAGATACGCTAGTAGAGCTAAACTTATTCGTAATACCGTCCATGTGAACGAAGATCCCAAGGATGCCCTGTTGAGACAATTCCAAAAAGAAATCGAATCTTTGAAGAAGCAATTGGAAGAAAATAGTGAGTTTTTTTTTTAAATATCTACCAAAGAAATTACATGAATTTTAAACGATGAATAACTTTCAGAAGAGGAAGTAGATAAAGAAGATTTAGAAGAAATTGCTATTCCTTTAGTTAAAAATATGGACATGGAGAAGAGCTTAGACGAAGATGAAATAGGTGAAAAGGTCAAAGAAAATCCTGAAGCTTTAGCTCACGAATTGGAATTAAAAAACGTCCAGTATGAAACTTATCACCTTATTTAAAAGTGTTTTTGTGTTTCTAATTTCGAATTGTTTCAGAAATGAAACCGAAGAATTGAAAAGAAAACTGGAAAACTTGGAGAAAAAAATATTAGTCGGAGGCGAAAACCTATTAGAGAAAGTAGAAACGCAAGAACAACTTTTAGAATTGGCAGCTAAAGAACTCGATGAACGTAAAACTCGCGAAGATCATCTTAACGAACAAATTAAACAAAAAGAGGTTGGTATTTTCATTTTAATTGAAAAAATTTATCTTTTTTCATCCTTATAATTTCGTTTTATTTCCAGTCGGAGAGATTAGATGCCGAAGAAAAATACTCCAGTTTACAAGAAGAGGCTACAGCTTTGACTAAGAAAATCAAAAAAGCCCAATCGATGTTGATTTCTAATAAAGAAGAATTGAAAGATTTATGCCACGAAAACCAAAGAGAAATGGAAGGATTGTTGGATAATATTCGACAACTGAATAAAGAATTGGGTTACCTCGATGCTATTGAAAAATTCTACATTCCTGATGATTATCGAGTTAGTTCTACTACTTTTTTTTTTTTCGTGCATTACCTTTCTTTTTAATTGTTTTCTTTATGTAGGAATTAATTGAACAACATGCCCATTGGAATGAAGAAATTGATGAATGGGAATTGAAATGTGTCGCTTATACCGGAAATAATATGAGAAAAACTTTACCTCAATCGAATTCTCAGTCTAATTTCGAGGTACTGTTGATTGCTTTTGAACAATTCAACTGTCTGTTTCAATTGTCTAATTAAATTTTTTTTTCAGATTCCGCCACCAGATTTATCGTTTGTTTATAAAATGTATCCTTCGACTCGTCATCACACCGGTCGAATTCGAACGAAATCAGCCAAATAATCGCTACGACGTATGAAATCTCTCACTTTGTATCTAGTCGCTTGGAGTATTACTTTATTGTTTGTTTTGTTACCTGCGTTTTTCTTTTCCTTTTTTATTGTGTGCATGGCTCTGGCTATTGAATTATATGAATTTATAAATTGAAATAAAATATCAACATTATTAGTTATAATTATTTAGAATCAAAGTAACAGATTAATGAGAAACATATGTATACAATAAATCACAGAGAAAGGCTGGAGCATTGTATGAAATAAAATTAATAAAATGTTAGTTGGCAGGAAGGAATATAGTAGCCACTTTCAGTCTCGGTATGTCTTTGAGAAAGATGAATTTTATTTATTTCTATTTCACCGAAATCGTAATCCTTATACAACTGAAAAAAAAATAAAAGTGTTATTGTTTTGTACATTTTTTCATTGAAATATAAAAGAAAATACCTCTAGAATTTTACTAGCATCAAAGAAGTAATATTTCTTCTTTTTTGATCCACGATAGGCATGGTCTTCGGGGGCCGAATTTTTATTCAGGAAAAACCTCGAACTCATCAAAGTCATATGTAATTTCACATTACTCTTCTCTTTTTCTACTAATCCTGTAATAATTAAACATGATTAAAATTTTATATCCAAATATGAAAATAATGTAATTATTTTCAAAAATCAGCATACCCGCATCGACGCAATAATCCATTATTTTATCAGCTAATTCTTGAAGTAAACCTCCAGAAGGATCCTCCACCTTGCCATAAAGCACCCTTACATCACTCGGATCGTCGTTCATAACTTCAAGTCCACGGACTCGTACTTTCAAGGCCTGCCCATGAAACATCGAACTACAATTGAAATAAAATAAACGAATCTTTAAATAGTAAAAAAGAGTAAAAAATTACTTTACTATCTCTTCTTTGCACGCGATCATAACATTATAAGCTAAATCTCTTTCTTTGTCATCGATCAGCTGTAGCATTTGAATAGTTAGATGTACTTTAGCCGGATTTTGAAACAAATCTTCATTAATACCAGAACATTTTCCGCAAGTGTTCAACACTTGTTCCTAAAAACAGTTTGATTCTACTGTACTCCGAGATACCACGGAATAAATATTTTACCAACGCAATTACGTACTTTGAAACTTAGAAAATTTTTGATTATTTCCGGACTAGTCATTGGTATAGAAATAAAGTGAGTAAAACCAGCTCTAGATCGTACGGTAGCGACCATAGTTTTGATTCTTCTACACGCAGCCAACACTCCAACTTGTGTCTTACCTTTAATTTCTACAAACACTGAAATATTAGCGTCGATTTATCGACTAAAGAAATAGATGATGATAATGAATCACTTGCCCACTTTCCCATTTTCGTTTATCCTAGGAACATCAATATAAGTTTGAGTTTCCTTTTCTAAACGTTGCCTCGTTGTTCCTCTGGGACCAATAATAACAGAATGATAATCTCTACAAAAGAGGCAAGATATATATGGAATAATTCCATCTTTGAATGCGAAATGTATGATTGCTGCAATGTCGATGAATTACTTGGGGACATGTAGGTGAATGAGATAATATCCGTCGTCTAAATATTCAACGTCGGCGTCAGCTTTTTCGTCTTCGATAACTTCTCCTGCGCATTCTACTTGTTGTTCTTCGTCTGTAAGAATTCTATATAAGAATGGAATTGAAACCGAGAATGATGATGAGCCTTACCGAACTCAATGTATGGTGTTGTTTCGGCATCTTTTAGGACGTTGTAGTCATCGCTGTGATTGACTCGATATGGTATTCCATCGATTAATTCGATTGTGGGATAAAGTACATCCATTGTAAGGGTATCTGAGTACAAAATTATGGAAATTTACAAGTAATTAGCTTAAAACCATAATCAAAAAGGAATCAAAAATCTTGAAATCTTATCATTCTGATAGATGTTGAAGTGTTTACATGTTCGTATGGAAAGCAGTGTTACCATCAAGCCATGGAAGGATGAGGAGCAGAGGAGATAAAACTTGATAAAAAACCGGTTGTCACGTGGAAAGTAGTGGAAAGTTTTTCATAAAAAATTTTCCTACCTTACTCTGAGCTTTAGCTTCTCCTCAAACTTGAAGTTATGGTCAGAAAAACCTACAAGTGCTCAATTTGGAAGTTGCTATCAGAGAAATCCTGTTGCATTGCAAAATGCAAACACTGCAAACAGCTTTCTCAAAAATTTTGATGATTATTTTTTTTCAAAAAGAAATGTACTTATTTTCCGATTGAAGATTTTGAATTAAAATTTCAATAAAAGAGATCTTTTTAAATTCGATGATATTACATTCAGGTTGCTTTATGACAGCTAAGCAGTTATTGGGAAAAGAAAGTTGTTTAGTAGAAATTAGAATGCTGATGAACAGTGAGATAGTTTCTGGGTAGGTATGTTAATTCTGAAATTTATTTAGAGAAAAAATCAACTATTCACTTCAAGTTCACTCATAACGCCTTTCATTCAACTCGGATGAATACACAATGCAAAATTAATCATACCAAACTTATGTAATTCCCAACTATTCAATTGTAAGTTAGGTATCTTTTTATTTGCAATGAGCTTTCTAAAAAGACAATAGAAGAAAACAATAACAAGTGCTATACGGTGTTATTTGCACCTTAAAATAAACACCTAGATGTCATAATTACAAAACCATCATCCTCAATTGATTCTCTTGTATTTTTTAATACATAATCTTATCTACTATCGTATTATCTTGTCACGTACGTCCGCAAAGTCTGCAAATTATAGGTAACAATTTATTTACAGTCACGTTTCCATTTCTATAAAAATTACTTGAATAAAATTGTTCGAGTTTAATTCCATTTTAGTTAAACCCTTATAGATAAGATAAAGAATCTAAATCCCTCATTTGCAAAAAAAATAATGAAAAAATCGATTGTTCAAATTTCAAATACTTCAGCAATTTAAAAATTTAGGTAGACCATAAACGTATAAAATGCCCAATTTTAAAATATATTTTCCAATTTATGTTTCGGTTTGCTCCAGTTATCAGTAGGTAATTATTTAATATTGATTATAAAAATGTTGAATCAATTATGTAACAAAAGTTTATTCAAAGAAGTAAGTATTGAATCAAATTTGATTTTTTTTATAAAACAATTTTTGCAAAAAATATTTTATTTGTTTTTTTAAATTTCAACGCAGATATTTTACGTTTTCGTGGCCCTTTTGACATATTTACTGGTGGGAATCAACCGTTCGTATTTATCATTTTTATTCCATCAACTAGAATTACCAGATTCTTTGATAAAAATTGACGAAGAAGACAAATCTTGGATAGGTAGATATTTTTTTAAAGTCATTAATAAGTTGCATAACGAATTCGTTAAAGGCGCCCAGAATTAGAAATCATCGTTAATTTTTATCTATTTCAGCTAGTTTCATTAGTTTACTGAGTCCATTAGGATGTATAATATCAGGTTTATTTATGGACATATTGGGGAGGAAATTATTCATTCAAATTATATTCATACCATTTATATTATCTTGGCTACTGATAACATTCGCAAAAAGTGTATCATTGATTTACGCTGGCATAATGATACAAGGCATTAGTGGAGGTATTATAATTTTTTTTTCAATTAATATTTTCAAATTTCTGTCTCGTATGACTATTAGTATACATGAATTTTTCAGGAATGTCGTTCTGCGTTGCAACCTACATTGCAGAAATTTGTATCCCACATCACAGAGGAGCTTTACTCTCTGTTATTGAGATCATGTACAGTCTCGGAATATTATTATCAAACGTTCTAATGTATTACTTCAAATGGAATTCAGTTTCCATATTTTTCGTCGCCTTATCACTGTTTGGGTTATTGATGACTGTATTATTACCCGAATCTCCAGTTTGGTTGTACTCGAAAGGAAAACACGATAAATCGATCGAAATATTATGTAATATTAGATGTCAGCAACGTTACGAATTAGAATTCGAAATACGCGAGATGGAAATATCGTGTTCCCAGAAATTTAAAACTTGTTCAAAAGAAACATTGAGAAATTGTCTGAAATCGTGGAAACCTTTCGTTATTTTATCATCGATGTTCATTATACTCCAAAGCACAGGATACCCTATTATGTTAGCTTTCACAGTAACCATCGTAGATCGTTTAAATATTCCTTACGAAAGTTCCTCAATTGCTGTTTTATTCGCAGTTAGTATCTTTGTAGGGAGTCTAACGACGCCCTATTTTATGCACAAGTTCGGTAGAAAAATAATATTAGCTTTATCTGGTGTAGGTATGGCTATGTCAATGGTAATCATAGCTTTATATGAAGAAATAGTTCAAGGTAAAGATAACTATTTGTCGTGGATTGTACCTTTGGCCTTATTTGTGTACATTTTCATATGTATCGTTGGAGTTTTACCTGTCGGTTTTGTAATGGGTGGAGAATTATTCCCTTTGGAGGTACGAGGTATTATGAATGGTCTGTATGGAGGAACAGGATATATTTATTCATCGGCTATGTTAAAAGCATTTCCTCGTTTTTTATCTCTATTTGGAATTAAAGCCACTATATGGACGTTTGCAGGTTTTAGTTTACTGGCAGCTTCGTTCGGAATTTTCATACTGCCTGAGACTAAGGGGAAAACATTGAATGAAGTTCAGGAGAAGTATTTCAAAAGGAATAAAAAAGGCGATGTCGAATCAGTCGAAGAGATGAGTGAAAAAAATCCTTGAACTATGACGAATGAATGAAATAAAACAGGTATCTATGATACCCATCTGATGTGTGTTTCAATGCTGTGCGAAGAGAACGATTTCAAATTTTTTCCATAAACTTTGTCGAGTGTTTGTGATGAGTTTTTTCTCAATGTCATAATGTTAACCAGGTACCCACATTATTCTTCTTGTGCAGAATGTGCGGTGAATGTACTTATTAAATACTGCCTAAATGAACTTTTTTTCATACCAGTGGGAAAAATAATTGACTAGCAGGTGTTTTGCAATATGTGCTGGTGGAACGTTTTCTCAAAAAATGAAACCTGTATAAGAGGAAACGATATCAACCAGTATGTAGTACCTGGATCAACTTATTTTCAAATGTACCTAAATTAAATTGTATGTGATGCAAAAATTTGTAACCCAAAACATGACTGTGATTTAATCATGAAAATAACGATTATTTTATTTTCAAATTGTTTATTACTGATAAGCCTATTCGTAAGTACATATTGTATGTAATTACCTACCTATTATGTATGTTTATACCTACAGATACTTTATGAATATACTTATCGGAGTAAAAAAGTCATTAATCATTGAAATTTGAAATGAGTTTATAAAACTTGAGTATATCTAGTGTTGAAAATCATTATTACCATCAATCAGACTACATTCACTGTCTTATAGAAAACTAAACCAAAATTAAATGATATCAGAAATAATTTGAATAACCAAAATTTCATCATACCTATTCCAAAGTACGTATGTTTGTGTATGATGGTTTATTCAAATTGGTACTTGTCCTCTTAAATCAAATTAAGATGTTGCATTCATATACTTTACACTTCATTAGAATTTTCGTCAATTTATCCAAATTCTCAGTTATCAAGTAGGTATCAGTTTATCATCCGTCATCAGCATTTGAGCTCGTGTCAAGATGAGTGTTTGCATGATACCTGCTATTAATACATAAGGTATCGATGTAATCATTAATTTATCTGTCTACTAATTGGGTTGATCAGAAAAAAAAATAAAATAAATGTGAATTTGAATGACATTTCAGTAGATACTTTCATCCAACTCTTTAGCAATTTAACTAAGTAACTAATTTCATAGGTAATTGTGCAATAGCCTAGATAATTTTAAAAAAAAAGTTTATTAATTTTTATACGTTTTTAAAATCATTTTCCTCAGTTATTAATTAATGCCGAAGAAAGCAACACTCAGCATTCAGAAAACGATGAAGGAGCTTCGCTGCAAAATATGGAAAATGAGATTAAAACTGATATCACTAGTGCTTCCATGAAAACAAAAATAAAAAATTGGGGTATTGAAGTAAGGCGTACGAATTTTTCAAAAATTAATACCTTTTCTTAACTTAATTGAATCATTTTCTATAGGTATCATACAGGGTGTACTAGTTTAGGGGTGAGGCCTTCAAACCAGTAAGTATGCAACTCATCATAAAAAAAGTCGGATCACAAAAAAAATCAGCGAGATCAGATAAAGATCAGATCAAAAAAAAATTTCAGATCAAATCAAGATCAGATCAAGCAAATGTTCAGATCTCGATCTTTTTCAAAAAATATCAATTTTCAAATTCATCAAATTAAAGCATATTATTATAAATTATGATTATGATGTTTTACAATGGCACTGAATTTCTAATGCAATTTTCACTTTTCAGTGAACTGAAAAGTGAAAAGATCGTTAGAAATTCCTGAATTCAGTGGTCAGTGCCTCCATCATTTTGATATTTTTCGCGATCTTTTTTTTTTAAAAAGAAAAGAAAGATCAGATCACCAAATTTTCGACAAGATCAGATAAAGATCAGTTCAAAAAATCTTGAACAAGATAATATCAAAGATCGCGATCTTGATCTGATTTTTTCAGATATGATCTTTTTTCCCCGCGATTCTGCCCATCTTTGTCTGGTGTTGCAAAACGTAACTCTCTACCTATCGTGGTTATCGAGAAGCGCAAGGTTGAAAGTGTTCGGCCAGAATTAAAAAAATATTTTTTTTCATTGAGCATAACTCTGCCCCTGCGGTCCGGAGGTTAGGCAAACATACATACATCGACTTAGACTCACTATGAGTTGCATACTTACTGGTTTGAAGGCCTTACCCTTAAACTGATACACCCAGTATGTTTATGTATGTGCGTGTAGGCCTAACCTAACCATTCCTTAAACCATGTTCCTATCTAATGCACAGAATTCATTTTTACAGTGGTTCACCTACTTCAAAAACCTAACGACTGATGAAGAAAGTTTTATTAATCGAAAATTGAATTTATTCAAGAAGTTTCTAATCTCCATTTTAGACCGGATACCTTTTAGAATGCATATAATATTTTTAGATTTCATGAAAAATGTACTTCAAAGAGGATTACCACCTCCACTCAACATTATCGCTGTACTCTGTATCGATAAATTTATAGTATTTTTAGAAACAAAGAAAAAGGAATCCGATACGCAATCTGCAGAAATAATCATGGCAATGAAAGCAATTTCCAATTATTGGCCACCTTCGACGCAAGTAGGAACTCGACTTGAAAATGATTCAAAAAATTTAAAGGTGCTGGAAATGATGAGCGAATTTGCTATGAATTTGGAGAAAACTTATTTGATTACGATGAATCGAGTGATTCATAGCTATCTGAATAATTATTTCAAAAATTTAGGAGTTTCACAAATGCCTATAGAGGGTATTTTGAAAAATGACAAGATGAATTAAAGATAGGTACCGAATGATAATATTTTGTATTTATTTTCATGAATTTTACGATGAATCGATGTCTGTTTCTATCATTGAACAAGGTTAACAGAAACTGAATGTTGAAAGTGAACTGAATACCTATTTAATTAAGATTTAAGATAAAGAAAAGAAGTCGAAGAATAGTCAACAAAGAACCAATTGTCGTAAAATGGAATCTTGAAGATGGGCGGATAAGTATCATTGATAGAAGAGGTGCGGTAAAGAGGGTAAACAAATTACCTTTATCGAGCATATGTTGTACGACGAACCTGGTAGAAGAAAAGGAAAGTACAACTTCTACCATTAGCCACCTTCTAATTGACTTGGCAAGAGAGTGCGACGTCCCTTCAACTTTTCAAAAATTAAAAATCTTCGAGGGTTCTCAATCTGCGTGTAGAAATTGTTTGCAATTAGTTAGCTTTTACTACGAGTTAGGATACGATTGGAAAATTTTCTCGTGCTAAAAAATTGTCGCTGTTATGTTTTGAAAATCGCAGATTTTCCTGTTTTTCGAAAAAATTCAATGTGTTTCGATTGGTGTTTTTTCTTCGGCTTACTTTCATGTTTCACCTGACTCTCCGAACTCGAGTTCCAGAGTTCTCCTTTCGCTTCAAATTCATAAACATTTTCATTAAAATTAGCCTAAGTTGAGGGAAAATTATCGTTTAATTATTTTTCGTAGTCATTTTATTAAAATTCTTCCATCGAATAAGGAAATCGATCAAAAAACTAAAAAGATTTCTCGATTACCTAATCACCCTAATCAATCATTAGGTCAGGTAGTATCGGAATTCCATCGAAACCATTTTGAGAACACTTGTCTATAGTAGCTAAATCAGGTAGCGTGGAAATACGGTAAAAATAGCTACTATTTCTACAATATTTTCGGTTGATTTAAAATCTGAATAAACATGTCAACAATGTATTTTCTTAATAGTTAGTGAAACACATTAAACGCGAATGAAAGAAAAACACTAGTAAAATGTAACCAACACTTTTTATTTATCGCATCGAAAATACGTTAGTGAAGTCAAGTCATCGTAAATCATCAACAAAAAAGTTCGATTCGCGATCGTAATGTGAATTCCGGTCGGCACATTTCGTCGAATTTGTTTGTTTGACACTCTGTATATACTCAGGTAAAACATTTAATCATGTTGTACTGGTGCAATAATTAGCCGCGCGTTAAATTCGTTCTAATGGAAGAGGATAACGTCGATACGCAAGAAAATGATGTGAATTTTCTCTACAACAAGAGCGAAGAAACGAATGGACTGAAAAGCTATGTACCTTATACAACGGAAGATTTGGAAGAATTATTGGAAGATGAAACACCTGTGAGTGAAAACACAACCGATGTTGCGCCTATTGAAACCCAAGTTATAGAGAATACAGACGAAGCCGAAGCAACCCACAAGGGAAACGACTCCAATAAACCTAGGATTATATTAACTTTACGAACCAGTGAGACCGATCCAGATGCTTATTTTAGTACGAGCAGTATTCAACCTAAAGTAGACGATAATCACGAGAAAAAAGAAGCGCATAAAGTTAGAGACAGTTTGCCAGAATCAGCCAACGTCGAGTTATCGAGTAAGCGTAACTTGAGGCGTGTGTCTAACTCTAAGGAATCTGTTTTACAGAATGCTATAGCTTTAAAAGAAAAATCATTTGGTTTACCGGAAACTTCATATAAGAAAAGATCGCCCAAAGGTTTAGATAAGTCTCAAAGATCTCTCAGAATGAAGTCTCCCAAGTCTCAGTTGTTATCGTATTTTCACGAAAAATCAAAAATTCACGAATTACCCGATAGTAAAGAAATTACTATTACGCCTATTCTCGAAGATGTCGATTTAAACGTTAATCCTGTCGTGCACGAGCCTACGTTGATGAAAATCGAAGCTTTATCAGAGTTCGAGATTAATAGCAACGGATCGTTGAATAATTCCGTGCAAACTGACGATAGTTTCCAGTCGTCTAAGTCAATGTATGATAAAAATCTTAAACCTAAACGAAAGAAAAGGTATTTTAAAGGATTGAGTTATTCGTTTAATAATAAAAGACACGCCGCCAAAAAGAAACGCTTGCAATCGGAACGTGGTCGTGGTAATAAATATGAAATATCAGAAAGTTCCGAACAAGATACCGATTCCCAACATACTATTATTAACTCTGGAGAAATGAACGATATGAATGGTTCGTATTCTTTTGTATTTTATTTATCGAAATAAAAACCCTTTATTTATTGAATTTTTTATGTTCTAGACGAAAGTGAAATGTCAAAATCTAGTCAAGAACAATCAGTATTATTTAAATCGGCCACTGGTATACTACAGAATCATAAGCATACTTCCATGGACGTAATTAGTAAGTAGAAATGATCCTGATTGTTTCAATTATCAAGATACAGCTTCTTTATGTAAATATTTATTCGCAGACAACTCATTTAACGAAAAAGCTCCATCACCAAGTACAGGAGACACACCGAAGAAACCATCTCGACCTGAATCTACTCTCATATCATCTGGCGTTAGTATCAATCACTTTTTTTCTTTCTTGTGTTTGTATCTTCGACTACGAGCGTGTAATTTGACACGTCCGACATTTGCGTTTGTCACTTTTGCGTTGCGTATTTTTACAAGTTCATATTTTTTCTTTTTTTATGTGCCTAAGTTGCTAAGATCCAGATCTAGATCACTTGAGGGATTTTTTTTAGATTCAGATTAGATCCTTCATAGAAGATCTGATCTACAGATCCAAAAGATTGAATCCTCATTCGGTCAAATTTTTGAGGATCTTGAGTTAAATCTTTGTAATTTGAATAGTGATCTGATCTATATGATCTTTATAAAGAAATCAGAGTTGGTGGTCCGAATCTATATGTTCGGGGTTCGGGTTCGGAAGAATCTGGTTTGGGTTTTGGGTTCGGAAGAAACTGGTTTGGGCAGGGATGGAAAACTGAAACTGAAAATAACTGGAACTTGAATGAAAAAACTAAAACTGGAACTTGAAAACTGAAAACTAGAACTGAAAAAATGAGAACTGAAAAGAATTTCAGTTCCAGTTTTGTTTGAAACTTTGTAGGTATTGTTCAATTATGAATAAAAAATATATGCATGTATAAGATAGAAGCGTAAATGTATTTAAAAAAAAAACTGAAAACTGGAACTAAAAAATTGAAAACTGGAAACTGAAAAACTGAAACCTTAGGAACTGATAATTGATAAAGTGATAACTGAAAACTGGAACTATTATCATTTCAGTTTTCCATCCCTGGGTTCGGGTTTTGTTCCGTTCCCTGTTCGACATAACAATCGGGTTTTTTTGGATTAGGTTAGGTCAGGTTAGGTTACAGAGATGAGATCCCAGTTCCCGTTCCAGTTTCCAATTCCCCAAATTCCCATTTTTTGGTGTTCTCGTTCCCAGCTTGGCAAACCTGGGAATTCCCATTTTGGTGAATTTTTTAAATTTTTGGCATAAAAATTCGATAAATTCTATCTATAGATAATCATAATGGATGATATTAGTTACGATTGACTAATTTCCAAATCGTTTATATTAATTTAAAAACCTTATAAATGCCAAAAATTCTATAAGTTTTGCCAATAAATTTATAAAAACAAAAAAAAATCAGTACTTTTCAAAAGAATTCAGATCACAAATTAAAAATACATTTTCTAAGGTTCTATGGTACAGAAATCAATGGTAGTTTGCTATAATGATAGAGGATTGGCCACAGAATCCATTTTAAGCGGGAATTCCCAATGGGATTCCCATTCTCAAAAAATTGCCAGGAATAGGCGTCATACCGAGGTATCCCAATTGGCATGAAACTCTCACAAAATGTAGTGTACTATAACAGAAGACCATTCACAAAATTTTTTTCGAAAATTCCCCTTG
>FIZU01026575.1:0-42707 GCA_900064475.1 Pseudococcus longispinus
AGCACTGGTATTCCATATTCGTACCCTATTCCATATTCGTACCTTCTCCTCTACTGATTTTTATGACAATTTGTGAATATTGCAACATTTTTATGTCGTTACAATTCACAACCTCTCAAGAACTTCAATACTTTTTATGACTTTTTATTAAAACGAAATTTTTACTGATTTTTTAATGAAAATTTAAGAAATTTTAACGGATTTTTCGATAGCTTTTATGATCTTCTGTCCGTTTATACAATATTTTTAATGAATTTTTGTGGAAATTTCATTAATTTTAACATTTTCGACGATTTTAATGATTTCTTTGGACATTTTGTCAGACTTTTTTGGACTTGGAAAAATTTTCAGATTTCCACTGACTTTTTGGACTTGGGAAATTTCAGAGATAATGCTGGCTTTGTCAGACAAACAATTTCGAATTTTTGAACTTAGAAGATTCTAGAAATCAGGATAACTTTCAGACATTCTGTTAGACTTTGTTAAATTTGGAAAAATTTTCAGATTTCTACTGACTTTTTGTAATTAGAATTCTGTTACGCTGACTTTCACATATTTTGTCAGACTTTTTTGAACTTGGAAAATTTTTCATAATTCGAATAACTTTTTGGACTTGTAAAATTTCGAGAAAATTAAAAATATCGCGTCTTTACGAGCTTAACAAATTCAATGAACAAAAGCACATCCTATGCTTTATAGTTTCAGGAGTAGTATGGAAATTGTGACGACTTTTTTTTTTGAGGTCTAGGCAAAAGTTTTGCACCATCCATTTCTCCTCCCAACTTCAATTTACGGAAAAAGTTCAAATCGACCTAATTCTGATGAATAATAATCTTCGTAAGAAATGTTCGATTATTATTTATCTATTCGCAATATTAGCAGTCGTGTGTAAGATTTCTCATACTATCATCTTCCCTTTAGTATATATTTCGGGCAAGAACACGCAGAATACTATTGAATAATACGTGGCAAACTAAAAGGGTGAATTTTTAACGCATCCTCGATAAGTACGTACGTACATAGGATATGCTTTATCTGTATAGTATACCAAACGATCCATTAAAAACAGAACGAAAAAAGAGCGAGCTTCGTCGGTTCAAAGAGGCAAAAAGATTTTTAACGGCAAGTGAAACGTACACAGATAAAAGAGAAAAGCATTGCGAGGCAGCGTGTACTCCAAGTATATTCAGACTATACTTATAAGGTATTATACGTATATAAGTAAAGAGAATACAGTATCATCTGGTTTTATTTTGCACCATTTCTTATGCAGTACGTTAAAAAGGCAAAATGCAGAATAAATAACAGCTATATTGTTGTTTATATGGTATTTATTCTTTTGAATTCTTTTACCTCGACGATAAAAGTTTCTTACTTAGAGTCTATGCCGATGCTACGTCTGAATATAATATCGTTTGCTATCGACCTTGTATAATGTAGACATGGCGCGACTTTAGAGCGTGGTTTGAGAAAAGTAGATTCGCTAAACCAATATTTTATCGTGCAGATGAAGGATGCCGTCGCAGATGGGCCAAAAATCTAATCTGGGGTTATAAATGTTGAGAGATGAATTTGACCAATTTCAGGGTCACGTATTCTTTTCAGTCGGCGCTCAGAGGGATAATTTTCACTTTTCTGAAATAATTTTTATATTTTTTAATGATATTTGCGAAGATTTTGGTTGTTTTAGAAAACTTGAAAGATTTTCTCCATAATATACTATAGGAACTTACCTCAGCTAACTTATTTGATAGAAAACACCACCAACACTAGTTCCAACGTTGCAATAAAATAAACGCTGCGCTGGTCTTTTCTCCCTTCCAACTTCTGGACTCTACACAAATCACGCCGCCAACGAAACGCAATCATTTCAGCGCCCAAGCAGGTGTTCTAAGAGTAATTACACAACTCAAGAAGCTTACCCTTTGGTACTCCAACGAGTACTATTTCTTCGCTCACATCTCCATCTCCAGCGGTAATTTAGAGGATACGAAAAAATTAGGAAAACGCGAATTTCCAAATTAAAATTTTCGCATTGCCGAGTATGGCGAATAAAGAAGTGCAAAGAGGGGAGGACGCGAATCAGAGCATTTCTTTTTTCACTCAGCACTCAGCTCGAGGAAGAAATTCTATTTTTCTCTTTTCTTCGTACGAAACGTAGTATCCTGATTCGCAAACTTCTCTCTTTCTCGTGTAATTTGTTACATAGTAAGTTTTAAATTACAACCGGAGTTTGCAAAAGGCGTAAATTAATTTAAGGTTTCCGTACTTTAACAAAGTAAATATATTTAACCGCAGAAAATTAAAAGCAAACATTTTTATGTAAACTTCTATTCGAGTTGACGAGAATTTTTTCAAAGAATGTAATTATATTACACTGTTTCCGTACATAATCTGCGGGTATTTTTCTCTGCCCCATGCTTTGGCTCGGTTCTTTCTTCGGACTCGTTAGCAGCTGGTGCTGGATGGATGGTGAAGCGAAGAAGAAGAATTTTACATGTTTTTTGAAACGAATCGAAACATACGATCAATTACTTGTACATTTGGTATATTGCTCGAGTATAAGAAGTTAGTTCATATCATTTCAAATGTATCTATTCGTCGAGGAAATTATTGTAATTTTTACTTATTTTTTGACAAATTGAAAATCCAGGAGTCACACAATCCGCAGTTTTGTAACGAACAGTTTCCACTCTTCAAGTGGTTAACTTGACAAATTGCACTTTTCTAATCTCCTTTAATGCTTCTTTTCTACTATTTTAATCGGAGCTGGATCATGAAAACCTTCAATTCTCTCCAAAATATTTCACCTTGCGAGGACCCCTCAATCCATCGTTCCATCTCCACTCCGATCAGGTATAGGCTAAATATTTTACGATGAATTTCCTTTTCGAAATGAACCATCGTAGAATTTTGGAGCTTCTGCTTCTTCGCGAATAGGTAGTAGGTACCTTATCCTTGAATAAAATCGAAATTTAGCAACTTCATTGAACCAATAGTCAACATTAGTCGATAATTCCTGAAAACAAAAATAAACATAGGAAAAAAATCCTGAAATTCGTACGAGTAAAACCACAGCTGCACCGCAAAATGAAAATTTCCAATTATAAACACCACAGTTGAAAGAAAGTAAATTACCCCAGGCAAATTTATGATTTTTATGCGGAAGCTTCATCCAACAAATACGTATTTCGGGGTAACGAATAAAAAACTCTTCTGAACGATGAATTTACCCAATTGAAATATTTTCAGATACATAATAACTACAGAGACTACCTTTCTTGCTGGTGTACTGCACGAATAAAATACATAAACATGGAAAACCTATCTCAAATCCAAACGCCTCCGGCAACCAAGAAATCTTTAACTTTTGCCTGTGCTACTCGTATTATACACGAATACGAGTATATTCTACTCGTGTAACCGAAATGCTACCTTTACGTGGTATATTTACCAATAATTATACAATTTATAGGTGGATATGAAGTATTCATTTAGAAATTTTTAGGTACGAATGTCATTTTGTTAGATGAAGGTTGATTAAAATGTGAAAAAAATGTTGAACAAAATAAAAATGATGAAACGTTAATAAAATGGAAGAAAAAAAAATGAAAATTGTTTGAAATGTCTAAGAAATTCATTAAAATGCTACAAAAATAATTTTTTTTTTTAAATTGGTATATATGGAACTTTGAAGTTGTTGATAGTAAAATTATGTGAAATATGTAGTTCTTTTTTTCGATTTTTTATGTGATATGTCTTATGACTGTAGGATAGGAAAAGTTTGTCACAATAATTTTGTTACTTCGAATGACTTTTTGGGCTTGGATAAATTCAGAGATTCTCTTATGTCAGGTGACTTTTTAGTTTTGAATTTAGTATAGCTTCGAATTTTTTTTGGATATTTTGAATCATTTTTTAAACATTTGTCACAGTTTGAACCCATTTCGATGATTTTGCCTAATTTTTAAACAATATTCGTAATTTTTTAAAAGCTTGGACGATCTTCCAATCTCTTCAATGTTTTTTTAAAAATTAGTTTTGTAACAATTCGAACATATTCAACATCTTTTTCCGACCATATTTTACGTTTGAAAACATTCTGTAAAAATGAAAATATAAAATCCGATATTTTATTTCCATACCTCCAACATCAACATTCAACATGCCTCGAATCACTTCTAATCTATCGAACCTCCTTCTCTGGTTCTTTTACCTCTTACTGACACACATTCGACGTGACAAGTTGATCACCGAGCTCGAGATCTGACAAAATCGCGTGTATACAATCCTTTCGTGTGCTTTCAGTCATAAGTAGGTATACAAACGTGCATAGCATGTAACCACGTATAATACGCGGAAATACTCGTACGTTACTGAAAACTGGCAAAAAGAGAGGATAACATATAGAAGAGGTAAAACAAACGGTCGCAAGCTGAAGACCAATGTAAAATCAACTTTTTACTCCGCACCGCTCGTGTATCGATATCCCAAAAAAAACATACCCTTGGCTTGTGTCGTTTTCGTACAGATATGGTAACATTTTACTACTTACACGAGTATACCACTTGCTCCTCTATATCACCATCATATTTTATATTCCGGTCAACGCGTAAAGTTCGTTCGAGTGTACCTCGCTTCTTACTATCGCGTATACAAAAGCGACATAAGTTTACCTCTTGTTTTTCTCTTCCCGATCCACCTATCTTCACGAGAATCCTTTACTACTTTTCTTTCTCTATCTGTTTCCATCTGCTATGGTCCCTGGTTCTTGTACTTCTTCCGTTCTCTATCTCACTTTGGTGTACAAGGTTCGCAGAGAGTGTTGTAGCATCAGCTTTCTCTTTACTCTTGTCCTCCTTCGTCGTGGTTTCTACCTTGTTACTCTTGTTTTTAATTGAAAATATCGTTAGATGCGAAACTGAAAATTTGAAAATTGAGCAGAAAATTACCGATCCAATTTCAAGTGACAGGCATCTCCCCATAATGAGAATACCAAGTGGAGGGGTATTTATTTGTACGGGGTGTTCAGGCAGTAGTGCACCGTCTTTAAACCAGAGATGCAACTATGTAAACTACATAAGTGTGTGCAGGTTTGCCGACCCCAGGATTTGAAGGGGCAAAGTTATGTACTAGGTTTCAAAACGTTGCGACTCTGATGATAATATAAATGGGCAAATTTTTTGAATTTTTTTTTTTGTAGAACTTTTTAAGTTCTCCAAAATGAGTTATTTTCATGTTGTGCCTAATCCTAAAATTGAAGGAGCTACAATGATCTGAAAATTTGTAGGCTTCGTAAGTCCTTCAATTTTCAAGCTATGCAAAATTTAGTAAGAGTCATTTTTTGTTGAGTTTTTTGTACTCTATGAAATGAGATAATAATTTTTAGCATAACTCTGAAATTGAAGGAGCTACAACCATTAAAAAGATAAAAGTGGCATTATTTTCTTGAAATTCAATTTGTTCTTTCTAAAAATTGTCGAAATGTTCTCTCATGTTTTCAATTTTGGATGAGGTCGGCAAACATGTATACACCTACGTAGTTTGGGTTGCTGCATCTCTGGTTTGAAGGGGTTGCAGTACTACCGGAACACCCAGGACGAGTACAATTTAGAGATGAAGATATTGGGTTAATCTTTCAGCCTTCTGGTTTAGAACTGGAATCTTGTTCGAATTTAAAATGAATTTTATACTGTTATTTTTAGTTTGAATTATTATTATTATTATTATTATTATTATTATTATTGGAACTGGATTTTTTTTAAATTTGACCCTTGAGTCAATTTTGGAAATTTGCTCAAGTCCCATGAATTACTTTAAACTTTGAATACTTCATTTAAATCATTTCATTAGAATTAAAATAGATTTCTAATCATGAAATTATGAAGTACGAGTATTCTGCCATTATTTCAGCAGAAATCTTCAAAAAAAAAATCAACAAAAAGTTCAATAGATATATTTACGAAAAAATTTTCAAAGAAGTTACGAATACCACAAAAACGTTTCAAAATGAATTCCTAGTAACCCATACAGCAAATTTGGTACTTCTTTTTCACTAGAACAAGACCCCTCTACTTTTTCCCCGTTCTTTTGTACAGTTTATAATGTATTTTCCTTTTCCCAAACTCGTTTCCTTTAAACAGATGATCGTCTCTTGTCGCAGTCGTTGCCGCAACACAACCTTCGATGCAACGTCGCGTCGTCGCAAACGAATTCGGTCTCATTACGATTTTCATTCTTTATCTAAACTTTTTTAATAATTACATTTTCTAATACTTTCATCTCACGATTCTATCGTTTAATTTTATTTATTACGGTTGCGAATTTTTCTGCTGCGAAACTTTCGTGCTTGGTTGGACGAAAACGATGAAATTAATTAAATAACATGCTTTTGGTAGCGCGACAAAAAGGAAGTCGAAATGAAAAAATATACTTCTTTCAGTTTTCTTCCTCGTCATACTACGAATTATTGTCATCGTTTTTGGTGCAAATCGGGACAGGTCGAAGGGAAAGGGAGAGATGGATTCCTTTTTATGATTTCGTTCGACGCCGACACCGTCGTCGTCGTCGCCGCTATGGTATTTTCGAAACGAGAAGAAAGTATGGCATTGGGAGACATTAAAAGGAGAGGTGCTCTGTTCTTATGGTTCTGTGTTTCTGCAATGTTCCATATTCGCGTCGCGTCATCGTCAGTTTGAACAAAAAACATACATGAAATCGTATTCGAATAACTGTAATAGAAGTATGGAGAGATAGTGGGTATTTTTTATGGAAAACATTCAGGTAGAATTAATTTATTGCGAAGATGAGCTGAAAAAGATACAATTTTCAGCTCAAATTGAAGAAATACTACTGGAAAATTCCCAAATGATTCAATTGTGTTGCTAGATCTCAATCTCCCATTTTCTTTCTCTAAGAACTTATAGATTGTGTAAATGCAACTCAACTCAAAACTGAATCTAACAGGAAAAAATCCTAATCAATAAGCTCACCAAAGGATGTAAGAAATGAAGCTCCATTTCGACGTAACAACAACCGAACTAGAAAAAATGACGTCCAACGACCGACTAAAAAAATACCAATAGGCACGCGATACACAAACCAAACGAAAAAACCCCAACTTGAAAAAAAGAACATCTAGGAAGCAACAAGTAAACGACCACTGACCTTATTGGCTCGTCCAGCATGTTACAAAAATCAAGAATATTTGCCAAGAAAATAAATTCACCATAAATTAGAGAAAACATAGATGAAAAACGACGGCAAGTTACCGAAGGAGAGGTGATGAGGTTGCGGGATAGGGGGGAAGACGTGCACAATCGAGTATACGCAGCGAAACATCGCATCGTTCGAACAAAATGAAAAAAACAATACGTCTTCGTTTATTCCTTCATTTCGTAGTATTTTTGTCGCATTTTCTTCGCTCCAGTAACAGCGAAGAAGTGAATAAGATCATTTTTTTTCTACTTCGATAATTCTACAACGTGGATTTTCGTCGACGATCGAATTTTTTCACGATTTCGATACGAGTTTTTGAATTTCAACTGTACCGTTGAATGTAGTTTATTTTACGAAGGTTAATTCTACGTTCTCGTCCAGGCTTCGAAATGCTGTTAGTTTATGGTAACTTGGTTTCTTTTTTGTCTATGATTTCACTATTAGCATAGAATATGCGCTTACCTTAAGACATTTTGTCAGACTTTTTTGAACCTGGAAAAATTTTCAGATCAAGACTGCAGGTACAATTTTGCTGTATATCTGATTTCATTCGAGATCGAATCGGTTGTTCTGTATTTCGCAGCATTATCAATCCATGATAATTTAATTTCGGAATAAAATCGATTCTCACTACTACTCTCTTCAGTGCTAGCTGCTGTTAGAATCCGCCACAATCGTGTCACATCAAATCCAAAATATCTACCAATCAGAACTTCGAGACAATGTCGTAGCAATGCGTACTATACAAATTACTTCTCTCGCCTGCATTTCTCCTTCATTCTTGTAACTTCAATTTTGCGGTTATTTTATTTGCTAGTATACGTACAAGTACACTACAGAGTACAGACATTCGTGTCTTTCAACGTCGAAGCGGTATTGATAAATCGCTAAACAGCGAGCTTTTGGAATTACAAAACTCGTACTTATACCACGAAGTAATACGTACTCGCGCCAAACCGCGATCTACTAAATTAAATATCGCGCGTTTTTCGAATGACGTTAATTTAATTGGCCCGAGGTCGAGATATGAAACTAGTCTGAATACGTTAGCACGTTGATGATACCTTCGGGGTTGTAAGTGGCGTGGAAAGAACTTATTCGCGTTTCTAACAAGTGCATACCACGTATTTTTTTGTTGTCGTGATGCGAAAAAACATCTCAAAATTCAATTGACGAACGTTGTTGTCGACTAAACGAATGAAAATTATCTTCGAAGGTGGTGCAGTTCAAATTGACACTGATGAGATTTTCCAAATCATATTAGGATAAGTTATACTTTTGAAGTAATGCGCCATAGAGAAGAAAATTGCTCAAAAACGAAATTAATACGTTTTGTATAATACAAGGTGACTAACAGGTGTTGGAAATGCTGGAAGTACTGGAAAAGTCGTACATTTGGCTCAGAAATCCTGCATTTTTGGTACAAAATTCATTGAAAAGTCATTTGTTCTACAATTTATTACTCGAGAGTGAAAAAAAAGGTGAAAAATTGAGTTGCATTGTTATATCGCATCGTATTGCCGATTCATTCAATAAATGTTTTCTTTAATCTTGTTCATTTTATATTTTTTGTTTTTAGAATTTGAGCATCAGAGCAAAAATTAAAATCTTTGACTTCAAAATATTTTTTTAATGAATCAGCAAAACGAAATAATAATGTAACTTAATTTTTTCACATTTTTTTCACTTTCGAGTAATGAGTAACAGAAAAATGGTAAATAACTTATTAAAACATTTTAATTTTTGTGGAGGGTGTGCAGAAAGGGGGCTACACTTGAAAAACATGTTGCGAGCAAAATTGTGAAAAATTGTAGTTCAGAGTGTCTGCTGAGCACAAAAATCACGAAATTTTGATAATTATCAAATAAACACTAATTGAATTTTGAAGTTTGTTTTTCGATAATATACATTCAATTTTTCACTCATACGAAGAAGCTGAAAAAAAACATTAAGCCCGAGTTGTTCTTCAAAATTAATCTCGTAAAAAATGTTGAAATTTTGTAAAATATCATTAGAAGATTGGCAAAAATTTTCAAAAATATCGCTAAATTTGTTGAAAATCTTGATAAATATAGTAAAAAGGATAAAAAAATTATGAAAATCGTCGAAAACATCGTTGAAACTATGAACAGTTTCATAAACATCAGTAAAAATTTTGCAACCATGGTTAAAAAGATCATTAAACTTTTGGAAAAATTTGTTATAAATATCAAAACTGTTGTAAAAATCATTTAAAATATTCTAAAAACGATCAAAATTTTATGAAAATGATCAAAATCAGGTAAAAATGATTGGAATTATCATAAAAATCATCAAGAATACGAATGAAATTTGTCGTAATTTTTATGCCGATTTTTTTAGAATATTTCTCAGAATTTTCATAATTTTTCAACATTTTTGAGCTTTTTGTCTGTTTTATGGAAATGAAAAATTTCAACTTTTTTTTACGATATTTGAGACTTTATTCCTCAACAAATTATACGAGATTTTCGACAATGTTTTTAAATTTTTGAGTATTTTGACAATATTTTTCTTGATTTTCATGAAATTGTTTACAATTTAAAGACGTTTTCGATAATTTTTTTTCTACCGTTCTCAGTTCTCACAGTATCTTTATTTACTTTTATCAAAGTTTTAATAATTTCAAGAGATTTTCGACCAACTTCACGATTTTTTTGACCATTTTTATCATACTTTCAATAATTTTATAATTATTTAAACAATTTCAAACAAAGGTTTCAACTGTTTGAAAAGTTTTTAACCATTTTTATGGGAAATTCAAGAAATTTTTACGAATTTTTTAATATTTTCATGATTTTTCGACTACATTTTTTAATTGCTCTCACATTAATTTTCAAGCTCCATTTTTGTTACAAAATGTTTTAAATAGCATTAAAAAAAAAAAAAAACGAAATATGCACGAATTTAAGTAATTTTTGCAATTTGATGGACATCCTGTTTCAATGTTGCCCCACCAGCAAGATTATTGAAAACAGGTAAAAAAATACTGATCAATTTGCAATGTTTTATCAACAATGTATCAATGTTGTAGCAATTTTTTGATGTTGTTGCGAAGAAGTTGCAGAAAAATTGTGGCACTTTTGCAATGTTTCATCAATGTTGCGGTCACGTTTTCGCGATGTTGCGAGTAAGTTGTTTAAAAATAGAAAATTATCGACCAAGTTGCGATAAGCATACAACAATGTTTTGAACAATTTGTTGCATTGTTGTACTTATTGTAGCAACAAATGTTGCAGCAATGTTTTCACTTTGTTGTGAGCAAAAATGCCGAAAAATTGCGAGATTTTCGCAAAGTTTTATCAATATTGCTACACTGTTTTCACGATGTCGAAAGTTGAGGTTGTAGAAAAACAGAAAAATTGCAACAGTGTTGCAGTTGATGTACAACAATTTTTCAGCAAAATTGTAACAATTGTATGGCGGCAAATTAACAATGTTCTAGCAATGTTGCGGCGATGATTTTTTTCTCCATATTTGAAACAAGGTAATAGAAGAATTACCATATGTCAATGAGAATACAATTGTTTTATCAAAGTTGTTGAAATGTTCAGGTAATATTTTGAGAACTTCGTATCAATGTTGTTTCGTTAAGTGGTAACAACGATGTAGTATCATTTTGATTATGTTGCAAGCATCATTGCAGAAATGAACATTGAAGCTGGACAACATGGTGCATAAAGCAATCGTATTTTTCAACATTTCCAGTTTTACAACCGGATCCAAAATTGTTGAATATTTTAGTACCCTCGAGTTGTTGAAAGAAACAGAAGATTAAAACGTCCAAACGAATCGAACAAATTATAAAGAAACACTAATTTCTTTCCTTATCTCGATTCGTACCTTCTTATCTTCGAGTACTACTTCACGCCTTCGTTAAAAAAACGCAGGCAAACCCACGCGTTAATAAATTTGCCTACACGGTTCGCCGTAAATACGAAACTTGTTTATTTTCAATACTCGGCAGTCTGCGAATTCGCACAATTCTAGCAACTTTCTCCGAGTCGAAAAGAAATCGTAAATAAAGCATTCGAAATTATTATCGTAGAAACGTAACAAAAGGTTTAGATTGGCGAAAACAGAGAGAGAAAAGGAAGAAATCCAAAAGAATCGCGCATTCCGTTCCGTCGACCACGAAGTAAACAGCGAAACGCGAGGCGAGATTCGAAATTCTTATTTTTTTAACGCCCTAATTACAACGAAATTGAATTTTAAGTACTAATAAACGCAAATGAACGAATTGTGAAAATAAAAAGAAAGCAACCGTAGAACGTAGCGGGCTCTTTCAACGCTCCCTTCCCACGGGCAGGACAGAGCGGTGGCGAAAATGATCCTATTGTCGATGCTCGCTTACGCACGCTTTGGAGCGCCTCGCGCGCTTACTAATTCTTCGCTTCGATAAATCCGCTAATTATACGCGACGCCCGAGGGAGATCGGGCGGCTCAGAGACGCGGTTTTCCAGATATTGTTATTTTTTTGTCGCGAATGACGAAAGAGAGGGGGTGAAGACGAATAGCAGAAAACTGTCAAACATGTATAGACTACAACGCCACACCGCCGCCGAGATTCGAATGGAATTCTAAAAGGATTCTGCAGAAAGGGTGAAAATTTTTCACAACACGAGCAAGACAAACGCGAACGAACAGAACAAGCGATAAAAACTTTTGGAAATAATTTCATAAAAGACTAAATCGCGTAATACTTAATCCGAAATGGTGTTAAATTGAAAAAAAAAAAGACAGAAGTGAAAAAAAATACGAATTGGAGATGAAATACTGCGCGAATTTAATTCCCAAGGGTGGGTCGAAAAGGGAAAAAGAGGACGGGATATAACAATCCGACGCGCTTTCGGTAAATCTGTTTTTATTTCCTCTTTATTAGCGATTATTATTAAATTCCCAATAAAGGTGGATAAGCTGAGGGGCATATTCGACAAGAGGTGGTAGGCTAGTCGATAAAAAAAAACTTTCATCGACGTTTATAACGACATAATTGTAGTTCTCGTTCACTAATTTGAAAAATGCTGCTAGTGGTGTTATTGCTGCTGCTGGGCAAATTCGAAATTATTGTGTTATTTGATTAAAATGTCAACGGAGCGATGATGATGATGCGACGGTCGCCGGAATACCTCATAGCTCCTAAGATAAAATAAAGACGATTTTTTTCACCCCTAGTTATAGTCGTTTTTACCGTGATTTTAAATGTACAGCTATTAGCTATAGTAGAAATGTAGATAAGCATGATGTTTTTTTTTGTCGACAAAAATTGAAATGACAGAACTACGTATGATTTTTAACAAGATGAGGAGAAGAGGAAATGTGTGATTGAATATAAAAATACTTAATCGTTTTATTAAAGTCGATGAGCGATGAAAATTGAACCTAGCGTTGAAAACTGAAATTATTTTACATCCAGTTTCAGTTCAACCAGGTATCTTAACATGGTTACTTTTTCCATCATTGGTTACTTTTTTTATGATTTTCAAGTTGCAAAAAAAAAATTAATAAAATATGGAAAAAAAGAACTGTAGAAAACGTGACGCAGGAATTGGACGAATGGATGAAATGAAAAAGAAAAAAAATTAAACTCAATCCTCCCATGCAGAGTTGAGAGGAATTGTAAATCATTTTTAACCCTTGTTTTTTTATCAAACTACTATTTATTCAGCCTAGTTCAGCTAGAAAAGAGTTTTTTTTAAAAATCTGAATCTCTTGACAAGTACATGAACAAAAATTGATTGAAATGGCGAATTTTTGATTTTGATGCTTCAAATCAAATAGCTAGGGGAGAACGGGCAAATTGAGATGTCGAAATTTTGATACACTCCTGCTTACTATTAATGTAAATATGAGATTCGAATCTTTCTGGCCTTATGGAGGGTGGCGAATCTTGAAAACTAAATTTTTTGAATTTTTAAAAGTAGGTACATAATAATTATAGAAACGTAGAACTGGTCAAAAAATCGCGAATTGATGTCGAAAATTGTGAAAATCGTTGAGATTTTCATAAAAATACACGTAATTAAAAATCTACTAAAAATGGCCAGAAAAATCATGAGCATCGTCGAATGTGTTGAAATTGTCATCATTTTCACAAAAATCAGTAAAAACATTGTAAAAACTGTGGGAAAATCATTAAAAGTGTCAAAAATGTCGTTAGAAGTGTCAAAAATCATGAAAACCGTCGAAAATTCCAAATTCTAAAAATTACTAAAAAGAAAAGTCCAAAAAAAATTTAAAAGTATCGAAAATCTTACGAAAGTTGTGAAAATATTCTTAAAAATGGTTAAAAAGAAGACAAAATTGTCACGGAAATTTTGGAAAATATGAAAATTCTAGAATTTTTCGAGACTCGACGAATTTCATGAATTTTTGCTCGTTTTTACAATTTTTTTGCAAACTTTTTAATTACTTACAATTTTCATGATTTGTTGATGATTTTTTTCGTATTCCAAATAATATTTATGCAAATTTTAACAATTTTACAAGATTTTCGACTGTTTTCGTGATTTTTTGGCTATTTTTACAATATTTTTATCGATTTTTATGGCAGTTTCAAGAATTTCTACGAAATTTACGATGATTTTCTTTTTTTAAAAGACATTTTGCGATGACCAAACCTGAAAAAACGACAGGAAATTCCGACAAAAAGTTCTTTCACGCCGACATTTAGACATTTTGTCAGACAAACAATTGACGTTTTTTACTCAGAAAACTTTCTTTTAGACATTTCGTCTGACTCTTTTGGATTTGGAAAACTTTTAAGAATTCAAATGAATTTTTGGATTTTGAAATTTTCATTGAAAAATTTCAAGAAAGTCGAATCAGATATTTTGTCAGACAGTTTTTGCCTAACGCAAATTTTTAGACATTTTATCAGATTTTTTTAAATTAGAAAAATTTTCAGATTTCTACTAACTTGTTGTTCTTGGAATTGGACTTCGAAAATTTTTCAACGAAATTCCGTTACGAACACTCACGAAAATCCGTTACGCTTAGACATTTGGTCAGACTTTTTTCGACTTGAAAAATTTTTCAGAATTCAAATGACTTTTTGGGCGTCAAAATTTTCAAGAAAATTTCAGATATCACGTCTTTATGGACTTAGAAAATTCAATGAACCAAAGTATGTAGTTTCGAAAATATGTTCGACGATGTTCATAATTTTTTCGAAATTTTGGACAATTTTCATCATATTTTTACCATTTTTACCACATTTTAAACGATTTTATCGATTTTTCGAACTATATAAGTATATTATTTCAAATGATTCTAAAAATGGGAACGGTTCTCGTCCTATATCTGTTTCAGTTCCCATTTTTTGATTCCAGTATCTTTCCAACTTGAATTTTTTATGGGTGCCTAATGAGTAGTGATGCATTATTTGAGATTTGGATGAAGGGGCTATGAATGCATATTGATACAAATTAATTCGAGTAAAAAATTCAATAGGAGTAAACAATAGTATGTACTCGTATTTTGAAAACTGAACAATTTTTATGATGATTTTTTGCCTAGCATTAAAACTGAGGCGACTAAATAACATTGAACGTAGATTTTATGAAAAGTTTTAATTTTTGAAGTTAATTTGAATGCTAATTAGCCCCTTTCGTTTTGATGTTTCTTAAAAAATTATCTCAACATTTGTTCAGTCTTCAAAGTAGGTATTCATCACTCAGATTGATTTTTTTTTCGATTTTTTTGTTTCAATTATACGTTCATAGCTCCTTAAATTTTTAAGTACATATGATAACAAATTATGGGAGTGGAATTTGTTCAGTCAATATCATCGCTCACTTAGCTCTTGTTTTCTGGTATATTTTCCCTATCTTTTCTTCCGCGTACTTCTTCTCGATTGGTTGGAATTTGCTGGAATACACGTTCAGTATATTGTGTATTTTCAATAAATTATAACAGTCGTAGAAAAGAGGAAGAAATTCGGCTGATTCGAAAAAAAAATGACCTAGGATTTCGATTGAAAAAAATTACCGAAGAGAAAGAAAAGCAGGGGGAAAAATTCACGTCGAAGAAGAAGAATACAGAATCGTCGTGTAACTTTACCGTAAAATTTTCACCATTTTCGCCGCGAATACTGTATAAATCTTGGATGAATGGAGTAGGCGAAAGAGAAAAAAATACTAACTCGTCGAAAGTAAAAGGAAAATCTCATCCGAATAAAAAAATTTCTCGCTACGTGATCGGAAATTTGCAAGTTTTGTCGCGGCTTTGCGCGACGTGCGACTTTGGAAAAGAGATTTTTATTCATTCGACCAACGTTTTCGTGTTCGTGGCGGAGGAAAAAAAAGATAAATAGCGATTTCGCTACGAGTTTTCCCATTCCTCTTTGTGAGAGGTTTCATTTTGATGCGAATTCTTGTACGAATGTTGATTAAAAAATATCGATGACTTTTTTTTTCTTCGAAAAAGTGATAATTAAATTAGAAAAGTTGCGATTAGTTTCGAAGGATTGGAATTTTGCATCGGTGGGATGAAATATCTCAGTAGGACTTTTTTCGTGCTCGTGTTACTGTTCCATTTTTCTAATCGCCACCTGGGGTTGTATTTGGTCTCGATGTGGATTTCGACGTAGGGGTTTTTTCGGTTTGGAAAATTTCATCGTAAAAATGAGCAGCAAAAAATTAAGGTAAGAGTGGCACTAGGTAAATCGACGCTGATTACGGTTGTCTGATTCGTGAGGACACGTGTTCTATGCGTACGGTACGATATGTAGAAGTAGGGTTTTGTTTACTCATTTATTAATATAATTTGGTGGATACGAAAGCGACCACACGTTACCGAAGCTTGAAAAATGAACCGAGATTTTGTGTTGATAATTTGTGTCCATTCATATAATATGTGCACCCACCGCAATGAAACGAGCATTTTTCCCCTCTTATTCTTTCGTCTGTTTGCATAGGCGTTGTATAAATAATAAAATTGCCTGATTTGCACGCACACACGCACGTGATTTCAATCGCTACGATTCCCCAATTAATGATTCTCAATATGAACGGTTTTATTTGCCTAGGGAATGATGCTCAGATTGCTTTACGCGACCAGTCCCGCAATACAAGAGTTGGATTGAGTGGCTGTGAGAAAAGTGAAGGGGGACCATGAACAAAACTTGGCATTTGTGTTATAGATGTATGTGTAATTTATCAAAGAATCAAAAATTTGATAATATTATGAACTTCTCATTTTTGCAAAAATTCTAGCTGCAAGATTATGAATTTTCGCTAAAATTCGATTTCAGAGTCAAAATCTTCTTGATAATGGAATCAATACCGAAAATATTGTCAAATATATCAATTTTCATATGAATGAGGATAATTTATTCGAGTTTCATCTTGGAGAGAAAATTTTCTCAACCGTTTGTTTTAGAGCTTAATCTGGGGTTCAATTTTCACCCCGGATGAACTTGAAATTACCCCGACCTTTTTCCTCCTTTCTGTAGGGCATAGATCTCAATTATTAAACTGGATTGGCAGCTCGTATTTAAAATGTACCTACAAGAAAATTTGAAGCAAAAAAGCCCCGCCCCTTTTTGCTAGAAAGTGAAGTCTTTTAAGCCGATTTTCTTGGAGTTAATTGCAATATAGAATGAAATAAATGCTTAAAATTGAAACAAGGAAACGTTATGAAGGCGTTGGACGTAAATTTTTTGCCAAAAACTTAAATATGAGCCTTTTATTATATATTATTTGAAATCAGCCCAATTTCACCTCTTAGCTTTTTCAAGACAAGACAAGTTTTATTCGGTACAGAGATCTCATGGTAATTTCAAGTTCATCTGTAGTGAAAATTGAACCCCTTTCATGTAAAATTATAATATGTGCAAAATTTCCAAAATCGCAGAATAACTTGAAGTATGATGATTTTGGCTGTGGTAAAAGCTGTTCAAAATTTTATAAAAATCATTGAAAATGTTGAAAAATTTGTTAAGAAAAAGGCGTAAAACGGCGTATAAATTTTTAAAATTTCCTAAAAGTCACTGAAAATGGTGCAATAGTTATGAAAAAGTAGTAAAAGTTGTCTAAAATCTTTAAAAGTTTTTCAAAATTTCATAAAAAATCATTGAAAATGTTGCAAAAGTTATGAAATAGTCACGAAAATGCGTAAAATGGTGCATAAACTTTCAGAATTTCATTAAAAGTCTCTAAAAATTAGAAAAAAATTTGTGAAAAAGGCAGAAAATGGTGTATAATTGTTCAAAAATTTATAAGAATCATTGGAAATGTTGCAAAAGTTGTGAAAGAGTCGTGAAAATTGTCCAAAAAGTTGTTATTGAAACTTATGAAAATTTCATAAAAATTGTTGAAAATGTTGAAAAATTTGTGGAAGTCGTGAAAAATTTGTAAAATGGTGTTTGAGTTTTCAAAATTTCATCAAAACTCACTGAAAATGTTGCAAAAGTTGTGAAAATTGTCCAAAACGTTATAACACTTGATCAAAACTTCACAAAAATCATTGAAAATGTTGAAAAGTTTGTGTTGGCCTAAAAAAGTCTGACCAAATGTCACAAAGTAAGCGTAATATCTGAAATTTTCCAAATCCAAGAAGTTTGTCTGACAAAATATCGGAAAGTTACCTTGATTTCTGAAATTTTCATGCTGAAAAATTGAAAAAAAATTTAAATTTTGATAATTTCAATAAAATAACGAATACCTACCTAATCATTTTTCAAAATATAAATGAATAGATTTTTTTGTTGAATTTAAATTAACATGTTCCGAGTATATTTGGAAATTTTCAGTTCAACTAATAGTTGCCATTTTCAGTATTTCTCTACCCCCTGGAAAATTCTGTAAAATCCTTTCGATTCGTCCCTGATATTATTTAGTCTTGATAGGATACATGTATCTTATGTAAGGCTGAATAACCTGTAATAGATTTAGTTATCTCTAATGCATTTTAATTTTTGATTTACAGATATTAAAATCAGTTGTGAACATGAAATACAGCCGAAGGTAAGTCAGTAAATGGGGTTTACTTGATTTGTTTTAAATGCTGGTATTATTTTTATAAAATTAGTTTGTACAATTTTTCTCGTGACTTGTAATTTAGTCAAACTTCCTGATTTGTGACCAGTAGATCACTATCGAATGAAGTAAATTGAGGCAATTGGTTTATCGCGAATAAAATGTCCTCTTCTCAGAAAATCGTTCATTATGACCTGGAATGTGAAGAGGGAAAGATAAAATTCTCCATCAAGTAAAAAATTGACCAGTCCTATTCACCAAATAGGAAACAGAGTAGTTCAATGTCTGTAAACTCGTAATCACAGAGGTGATTTTTCAAAATTATAGGTCATATTTCCTCCTGACGCAAATCAGCCGACTGGTTTTCTCCAAGGTGAATTTTCATACCTATGTGTGTAGGTAATACGAATATATGTGGAAACCACCACCACACCAACGTCGCCTTCGTTACCGCCTCCTTTGCCTCTTGGAAAGAGCGAGAGAAAAAAAAGGGGATGTTCTTGGGCGCGCATTATGTGTAACTATTCGCCGGCCGTCGTCGATGCGGCAGCCGCCGAAATATTTCGCGAGAAGAGAAAAACGAACGGTGGCGGCAAAAGCATCAGTTTCGGCGCGATCCTCTTGAAAGCTCGACGTCTTCGTACATCGCTCTCATCCAACCCCAGTACGAAATCTCGTTTCGTAAATATTTTCGTAATTTTTCTCGTCGTCTTCGTAGATTGAAGTTTGAGCAAGGTTTTCAGTAATTCGAAAGAAAATTTGAAAAAATTTTGTCGATGTTTTGCGATCCGTTTACGAGATAGATGTATTTTGCGATCGATGTGGTAATTTGTAGTTGTTGATGTGACGAGTAAATTATTTACGTGGAATTTTTTTTTGAAAATATTTCATACGATGGAGATTCAAGATCATTTTTATGAAAGTGTTCGAGTCGCCGGTTTTGGTGTTGTTCGGTGTGGATAAAATATCGCGAATTATAGTTCACGTATTTTCGGAGGATCTGCGCCAAAAGGGGGGCTGGAGTGAAAAAGTGGGAAAATGACGCGATCGAAGGATACGAGTTATCTGAGTGATCGATTCTAAGATCGTATTGAGTACGATTTATGATCGAATCTATGTTGAAATTCGACGATAAATGTTGGTCGTGGTACCGCAGCTCGCAGTTTTCTAGTCGATCCTACTGCAAAATGTTTAGGATAATGTGGTTCTTATGGTTATTATTTGGTAAGTACGTATACCAAAGTGATTTTTTGTGGTGCCCAATTTTAGAAAAAAAGTCAATGGCGAACTTGATTATTGGATCTAGTTCGAAAAAAAATTCTCGTATGAATGCTGAGAGTATTTTTGAGCCAGATGAATTCATGAAAATGACTTTCATTGATTCCGAATTTCGATTTACTCGTTACGGTGACATGTCTCAAATTTTTGAGCTGTTTGTTCTGAAAAAAAGTCTCATTGAAATAATAATGAATGTTTAATGAGAACTCGAAAAAATTTTACATCGAGCAATTGACATGACCTGAGTTATCTGCAATGGAATATAAATTAGGAAAAAATTTCCAAGTTTGAAATTTCAAAGTAATTTACGTACAAATTTTAATGCAAAACTATGGAATAAGCAATAAAGACGCAATTATGAAATTTCCCATCTTTCAAATTTAAAAAGAACTGCAGACGAACAAATTTTCGAAAATTTACATTTTTACATCGCGTACTTATACTTTATACTGGAAATATTTTTTAGTTGAGACACGTTTGATGGCTTCGTCTAAAATAATTTTCAAATGAAGTCTTTCTTTCTTCATTGAAATTCTGTGTCACAGGAGCTGGTTTCTTTGCCAGACATTTCGCAAGTCTTGATGACGAAGTTGATGAGTTGAATAAATTTCTAAATGTTTTCAACTCGCTTTTTGGCCTGATTAAAGATGACTTCTAACGCGGTATACATCAAAAACTTTGAAACTAAATCTGAAAAAGAGGGTATAAAACGTACATGTATTAAAATACATGCTTACGTACGAGTATATCATATTTACAAAGAAATTGAAAGTCGTGCGTAGAGGTACCTTGGCGAATGCATAAAAAGACTCCATTCGGACCCAAATTCGACTCCGATCTTATTTCGTCGGTGTTTCCACGAATTGAGCACAAAGTAGGGCGAAAATTTTGTGAATTGAAGTGATGAACGAGACGTAAAAGAACGACGAAAAATTCTAACGAAACGAAATTTTTCCCCAAAGGTGTGCATTATTTTTGAAAAAAAGAATGAAAGAAAATGAAAAGCCTCAAACGTTGTAATATTTTAGTCGAGGTCGAGGCCAATAATTTTTGATGTTCACGTTACGAAAAATTCAAAATGAAGAAGGCGAACCGCGACGACAATGGACCTTGCGAGTAAGATTAAAAAGGAGAATTTTTCGAGCCGACGAGATACACCCGCGAATAAAAAAAATGATGCGAAAAAGACGAAAATTATTTTAAAGGTTTGGAATATCTAATAAAGGAATGTCTTGAAAAAAAAACACGGTTCAGCTAATATTTCTGTTTCTGCCTACCCAATGGAAATTATCTCACGTCGTCATCGTCCTTCGCCTCCACCTCGTCGTAATAATTTCACATAGAAGGCAGGTATTCCAGAGAAAAAGATAAAAAGAGCGAGGAGGCCGCGATTATCAAAGGATGAATTTTCTTTTTAGTGAAATGGAATTTTTTCGGTGTGTCGATTGAAGTTTCTGGGCCCCGCCATTTTTGCGTATAAAGTTCTTTTTTTTGATTGACGATAAAGAATACATTTTTTGTTAGGCATTTTTTTTTGGACTCGCTGGGCAAATAAGCGAATTATTAAAAATATTCCTACGTGTATTTGAATCATGGCCACGATGATGTCGAAGGTCACTCGATACGTGAAAATTCACGTTCGAAAACTTTTACGAGATGATATTGTTGCGTTAGATTCGATATAAGGGATAGCCTTTATTTCATTAAAATAATTCTCGAGTCATTAATCCTGGGCGTAGGATATGACGAAAGGTCGTGCAGAGGAACAAGGATGAACCGAGGATGCCCAAAGGATGTTTTCGGAATCGGCGTATAATGAACAAGTGTTGAATTCGACCGAGTTTTTTCGCCTTCGTTGAAATTTGAGTGTTTTTTTGCGTGTCGAATTCTTCGAAAATAATCCCACATCGGAGTTTTTTTCTTTTTATTATTCGAATCGAGCAAAGAAACCGAACGAAGATGAATTTTATTCTCTTTAACGATCGGTAATGGATTCGAAATGGGTTGATAATTCATATCTCTTCGCCTCCCTCGCTCTCGTTTCGTACGTATTACATAGATACCCCTAATATAGTCGTTAGTTGAGTACGTATATTATAATCGAATTTTGAAAAATCGATTAAACCGAGTAAAATTTGTCATTTTTATTGTATAAAGATTTTATAGCCTGTTTCGATACGTAGAGTTGTGAAGACGATTTCGTAATCAAAATTCGCCGTCGTAATTTATGGCAACAGTTATATTCGATGTAGTTTCATAAATTTCGTCGTTTATTCCATTATTATATGTACAGGGTGTGGCACGTTCGAATGGTACGCCGCTGAAAATCGCAGAATTAGGCAATTTGAGACGGTTGAAGAATTGGAAATTGAATGGGAATTTCTTTCGTGTGTGTTTAAAAATGTACGAATCGAAATACCAAAGATGAAAGTTGAATCTTTATTGATACCATTCATGAAGAGATGAGTATTTTATCGTTAAAAAGAGCATTCGTTCTTTTGAACGGTTTGAAAATTTAAAGAACTGGAAAATCTAAATTTTCCATTTATAAAATATTGAAGGGAAAAAATTTATATGAATAGAAAAGATCTGCCATAGAAGTAAGTGAAATCGATCTCCACTCAGATTTTCTTCCCAAGCCTCTTTCTTGCGATGTCCTTGTCCCTTGACGTAATAAAATTTTCGCAAAATTTTTTATCTTACAACTCGTCTTCTTCCCATTTTATGACTATTTTATTGCATAATCTTGAAAAATTTTTGATTTCAATGAAAATTGAGAGAAAATTTTCTTTTGCATAAAGATACATTATGTAGGATGTATATTTACGATTTTGGTTCAATACTTCATGTTTTTCTTTCTTTACTTCAAATTTTCAAACGTGAAAAACACCATCGAAGTGAAGAGCGACCACTCTGAAAACCCGAAATTTTCTAGTGTGTTTGATTTTTGTCGAATTCGCTTCTATTTATTTGTATTTTAATCTCATTTTATGAATTGATAAAAATTATTTCAAATTGTGATTTGCAAATTGACCTGTATAATAACGTGAATTATTAGAAGTAACATTTTTTGAAAACTATGTCTCCTATGACAGGATGTCTACTGGTAGTGAAAGTGATGAAAAAGTAGCGAATTTGAAAATGGATAGTGAAAGTAAGAAAACGTAGCAAATTTTGATAAAATTTTAATACAAGTAGTCAAAAGAATCGAAAAATAGAATTAATTTCAGTTTTTGAATATTGTACATTTTTCTGTCAAAATTTTCGTTTTCCTTCCTTCGACCAGTTGATTTCCGTTTTCGTTGTTAAATGTCGCCTAAGTTTTGTTTTTTACTTTTTCTGAATCGCCGCGACTGAAACGTTGGAAAAAATTGAAAACTTTCGACTTTTGAATAGCTTTTTCTGCAAAAATTTTCGCCCTAGTGAATAATTTTGTTTTACTGGATGTCTATCAGGTAGTGAAGTACTTGGTGAAAAAATACTTATCTGGGTGAAGATCCCCTCCGCCTCCTCCTTTGCATAACTGTCCCACCACGCTACCGCATATTGTTTAAAGAAACCTGAGATCATTTTCGTTTTCTTTTTTAGAGGTTCATTTTTTGTTTTTTTATTATTTTATATTTTTTATACACATTGTTGAGAAAACGTGTTTTCAATTGCATGAAATACTCCCCTCCCCTCCTCCAAAATTAAATGAACTTTCCCCTAATTATGAAAATGTACCGTTTAGTCATATTCTCGGTGAATTTTTGACTGTCAGTTTGACCTTGATTCAAGTAATTTTTGAAGGAGTGATCTTCTGATAGTTTTGTGATTAGTAGTGAATTTTGAAAAAAAAATTCTGTTGATACCACGTATGAAAGAGTTTTTGAAAACTAATTTTGAATTGAGAAAAAATTGAAATTGAATGCAATCATTTCATTTTTTTTGGTCTTCAATTTCAAAATTTTTTTTCAGAAGCAAAAATTGAAAATTTGCTTCTTTTTTAATACAAAAAAAAGGAAGTGATTTTTTGTACTGGTTTTTGCGATTTTTATCCTTTGGTTAAAATATACAACAAAATCATAAATGTTATTATTTATTAAATTCCACATAAAAATACGATTTTTTCTAATCATTTTTGTAGAATAGTTGACTTTTGCTTTTATGATACTTTTCACAGTTAAAAACTTGAAGTGATGAAAGAAAAACGTGAAAGGGACTATCTCGAAAATTTGTTTACATGAAGAGGTATCATCAGAGTGGTTCAGGAAGAAATCGAAGTGAAGACTGATCTCGCTAATTTATGAAGTTTAAAGACCTTTTGAAAAAATTCGTCTGTCGACGTTGATGATAAGATGTACCTACTTAATAGAAAATATGAAAAAAAAATTCAGAAGAATTATGATGAAATTCGCATGAGAAATGTACTTACATTGCACATAAATTGATTATATTGAACATGTACCTAGATAAAGTCTACCTCGAATCTCGATACTTCGAATAGGTATGATATTTTACTGCATTGCATACCTACTACCTACGTAATACCTTCTGCACGAGTGCATCATATAGGCAGATCATGTTTCCAGAATTACTACTGTCGCCTTACCAACTGACCTGGAAATAATTGGTTTTTCTGTCCGGTGAAAAGTTTTCCCATTCGGGCTCCTTTACATTTCGATCTCCCCTCCGCTCACCAATAGTACTCCTTCTAAACTAAGCTGTAATATTTCAGTCAACAGATGTTTTAGTACGTCGTTTCGTCGATATCTTTGTATGCAAAGAGAATAAGCTTCGTTTACTATTCAACCTACTCCTCCTCTCTGAATTTCGTCGATAGTTGAGACAAAAATATATCTATAAACGATTTTCCGCCACAGTAAGTCGACTTCATAACTGGTACCTTTTTTTCCTTTTTCGCATGCAGTAGACTCGAATAAACAGAGATTATATGATGTCTTGAATCTATATACTCGTAAGTATAATCTGTATCCATCAACGAAACTCCAACTCGGAGAAAGCAGCAAAAAGAAACTTAATCTTCCAAGTCCCAAGTTGTGAATTGAACATCATGTGAGAAAATTGGTTCAGTTTTGAAAGGATTATTCATTTTCATGATTAAATTTTTCAAGAGAAGTTTCCAGTTTTCAAGTAGGTACATACGTTTTTGAAATTGGATAAAAAATTCTTTTAAAGAAATTTGCCCAGTTTTTAAAGTACTGCCCATTCTCAAGATAAAAAAATATTTTTATACAAATTTTTTCGATAAGAGGCAATTTGTTTATTAAACATTTTTTCTTTCCAAATGAAATGAAATGAAATGGATCGTCTGGTGTTTTCCCGGTGATTCGGAAAAATCCTATCGTTACTTCGTGATCAATATTTTATCGTATTTCCAATAAATGAAATAACGAATAAAATTGAAAACAGTAGAAAATTGATTACGTTGGCTCTATTTTGTTGTAAGCATCTTTCAAAGAGAACCTACTGAAATTGTACAACTCGAAGTTATCCTTCTAAAAAACTCAATACGAAATCCTCAATATCTATTTCGACTACGATAAAACGGTTCATTATTAATAGCTTATCATCCTTAGACAGAAGAATTTTCGGCTTAAACGATTCCCTCATCCGATCCGACAAATATGTGCCTTCACACATCCCGTTCGGTCGACGCCGTCGTCGTCGCGCGTATCAATGCTTTGAAAATACCTGTAGTAGTAATTTTCATCTCAATCTCTCGTCGCAGCCTCCCGCCGCGTCGCTCAATTCAATCGTAACGACACGACGATGCAGTAGCGCGGCGTCGAAGCAATTACGCGAACCATCAACTCTCGAGGTATTTATTTGTCACCTGTCTAACGTTTTCTCCCCGGTTATACATATCTGCGTATATTATAACGTAATCGAATTTATAGTACTGTATCCCTCGTCGTTTGTACGTATTTTGATAAATTACTCTCTGCCTCGCCCGAACCCATACCGTCGAACAGAGCACGAGGTAACGGAAGGTCTTTTTTATTCGATAAATGATTTTTTCTTCTGAGTTTGATAATTTTACGACATGGAATTGCAGAGTGGAGTCGACAGAGGGGTTTTTCAATTCTTCAATTTGGTCCGAGCAAGTATATAGCGGCAATGCGGAACCGAGTATTTTTTCCCCCTCATTTCTATATATATTTGTTGATAATATACGTACGTATTTCCAATTTATCGTAAAACTGCCTTCCTCGTTCCCCATTCCAAGCCAAGAAAAAATTGCCTTCCGGACGCGAGGTCTGCTTGTATGTGTACTTCACTTCGCTTCCCTTCTTGCTTCGTCGTCGTGTATAAATCAAGATGAAAAAATTCGATAAGTTTTCCTTTCATCGCGAGACCAATTATCTGCCAATTCGAAAATTTATCGGCGGCTAGGAAATACATATACGTATTTCTCAAACGAGAAGAAATTGCTGCAGTAGATCAAAATGATTTTTTTCACTGATAACGTAAAAAAATTATATTGAAATGGGTTGATTTCGAAATAATGCGAAATCGCGACAGTTATGGTTGGGAAATGATGTCGTGTTGGTACATACTCGAACACTGCATCGTTCGATGGGATGAAGACAAAATTTTCCCAATGCTGATACAAAAACCCAGTACAATCATTATTGAATTAGCTCTTGTGTGCCCAGGAGAGAACTGGATGGGTGAAATTGAAAATATTTTATTACATCATGTAGAGTGAAGTCAAGTTAGTGCACGGGGTCATTTTCACATGTGAAAATCAAAATTTCGCACAGAAGATAGGATCAAGCCAAAATTGTCTAATTTCATTTTCCTGCATGAGGTTTGCTACAAATTGAAAAAAATTGCACTGTATATTACTCGCCCTTGAAAAAGGAAGATATGTGCCAAAATTTCAATTTCTTCTCCTCCAATTTTTTTATTGTCAATGAAAGTCGATGATTCTGATTTAATTCTATATTTTGCATGAAATTTTAATTTTCACTAGTGAAAATGACCTCGTGCAGTAACTTTGACTTCAGTCCACGTGATGCAATGAAAACTTCTAAATTCTATCCATCAGATCTCTTCGGGGCACTAAAGGGTTGAATTCAATTTTCAATTTTTTTGAAATTTCATTAAATCAATGCAATCACCAATCTATTCGTTTCCATCATCTGCGTTCAAGTTTTAGCGTAAGATATGCTTTTGCTATGGGTAATTCCACGAAAAATCTGACGAAATTTCGTTACGAAATTCCTTGACGATGACTGTTAAAAATTTTGTCAGAATTTTTGGACTTGGAAAATTTTTAAGATCTCAAAGGAATTTTTGGACTTGAAAAATTTCAACTTTATAGACTTACAAAATTTCAAGACTGTTCAAATCAGACATTTTGTCAGACAGTTTTTCACCTAAGGCCAACTTTTAGACATTTTATTGGTCTTTTTGGACTTGGAAAATTTTTCAAAATTCGAATGACTTTTTGGAATTTGAAAAATTTTGAGAAAATTTCAAATATCACGACTTCATGGACTTGAAAAATTCAATGTGCAAAAGCATATCCCAAGTTTTATAGTTTCATGGGTAGTATGGAAATGGCGGAGACTTTTTCATAATTAAATGGATCTTATTTCTATTGTTCTAGACAATATGACCGTACTAGAAAAATTCAGGTACCCCATCCTCCTTCACTTACTACATTCGCAGTTCCCCTCACCAAACCACTGACTCGATCATCTGCGCACCTGTAGCAATTCTTCTAGTCTCCTTTGCTGCTCCTAAACTTCGATAAATCGTCTAAACTTCCGTGGGAATCGCTCCATTCCGGCGGCATAAATTTCATCTGAGAACTACCCAAGCACCAACAAACACCCTCGTATATCTCTCCGCAAACCGTAGCCATTTTCGTTGCGTCGAAATCACCATTAAATATACCGAAGACTGCCGCAATGAAAAACGGTCTGAAGGCGAGAGAATGAAAAACACTGCGAATATCGTCTCGACACATCGAGAAGAATGCCTTCTTGGAAAAAGCCCTCCGGCATTGTGCCATGCCATGCCTCCTGCCCACCTACCCAAAAAAAATAATGTGAAAATTCTCGCTCGCGATAAAATTGCCCACCCCGGCTCGCTCCCTCTTGCGTTATCTTAATATTCGGCCGACGTACCCTGCCTCGTCGTCGTCGGTGGCTCGTTCATCTCGGGCAATCACCTTTTTCTCTCTCGAAGACCGAGACGGAGGTGTGTATATTTCATCGCGCTATATTACTAATTTAAAATATACTGTAGTACAGTGGCTGGGCGAGCGGAGTAGGCGCGGTGGGCGGGCAAGGCGCGAGGCTCGGCAACAAAACGAACATACGTTTCAGCATTTTGATATATTTACCCGTAATCCTTTTTGTGTTTAGCGAAATAATCGTAAACGCGGTTACTTCGTCGTAATTTAGAACCCTTTAGGAATTATACTTAAGAATCTAAGCCGCCTATTTCCATTAGAGGTTTACGCCACCGCCTCGGCTCGTCCCTGTTCCGACGTTGCCACCGCCGCGGTCGAAGCAGTAATTTCTATTGCGTGGAATTTTTCTCCACTAGGAGCATCTTCCTCTTTCTGTTTCTCTTTCTCATGTACCATCCTGAATGTTGAAGGGGGGTTATTCTATCGCGCGTATGTATCTTGCCCCAACCTCTCCACGTCTCGACCTTATTCGCTGAGATGAGTTTAATTTCGGGCTGCTGCAGCCTGCCACAACTCCTTGCCTTGCACGGCCCTCTTCTTGTGAACAAGAAAATTTACACGCCGTCTTCGTAATTTGAATAAAAATTATCTCGCTAGAGCCACCACTCGTAGTGCAACGTCTACCCGGCTTATTTTTTTATCATCCCGAGATTCGGTGGTAGTATTTTATTGCCAAGTATTCCTTCTTTTTTCAGAGAATAAAAAAGAAAATGAATCCTATCTTTTGTAAGCAGTTCTTTCCAGTCCCTGTACCACTCGTGGTTTGATGGAGAGATATCCATCTTATTGTTGAAGCGGTTTCTCGAAACCAAATTTGATTTTTGTTGATAACCAATCAGGTCCCGTCCTCCATAAATGTGAATTTCATAATTCATCTTCAGACGATCCTCGTAAAATGATATCAGTAGGATTTTAGTTATAACTACCTGAAACCTTGAAAAATTACGAGTGAGAAATACCAAGATTTTAATGAAAAATGTTGAAAAAATCAAGAAAAATGTTTTTGCCAAATTCGCCAAAAAAGTTGGCACAAATTAAATAATTTTTGACGTTTTGATCAATTTTAGTGATTTTGCATACAGTTTTGATGTAATTTTAATGATTTTCTTGCAACATTTGGAGAAGATTTTCAAGCAATTTTTTCATCATTCAATTTTTACAGAATTTGAAAAGTTTTTCTGCTATTTTGCTTAATTTTAGCGGTATTTTGACAAATTTTACAACTTCTAAACCAGTTTTTTTACTAAGTATTTCAAACAAATTTGAAAATTAAAAAAATTTGTTCTCTTGAATTAATTTCACGACTTTTTAAATAATTTTAACGCCATTTAAATGATTTTCGTTGGGTTTTGAACAATTTTCGTTGATTATTTTTAACAATTCCATTCATATCCTAGCAACCAAAATTGTACTTTCAATCCTTTCCAATTCTGTGAATATCTCTGAATGATATCGTTTTTCTTCAAATATGAAAATCGAAGTCATCTGTTCCGAATTCATCAGCAGGGCGGAAAAATTTCTAAAGAAGTCGTGAGAAATGCATAAAACGATGTATAAATGTTCAAAATTTCATTAAAAAATCATTGAAAATGTTGAAAAATTTGTGAAAGTGCAAAAAAGTCTGACAAAATGTCTGAAAGTAACCGTAATATCTGAAATTTTCCAAATCCAAGAATTCTGTCTGAAAAAATATCAGAAAGTTACCCTGATTTCTAAAATTTTTCAAGTTCAAAAATTTAAATTGGTTGTCTGACAAAATGTCTAAAAGTCAGGATTATCTTTCTGAGTTTCCAATTTCAAAAAGTCAGCAGAAATCTGAAAATTTTTCTAACTGCAAAAAAGTCTGGCATAATGTCTAAAAGTCAGTTTGACAGAATTTCGTGACGTTTTTTTACAGGTTTGGTCATCGTAAAGCCGTATCCTATTCTAAAACAACACCTAAAGCTTTTCGAGAGATATTTAGGGCACTGCTGCAAATCTTATATAGCAGAAGAGGGACGTAAACTCTTCGACCTAATTAAATTTCGCGGTCGTGAAAGCAACTCCGTCACTGAGCAAGTTTACCCAAAAACCAAGCCATTTTCTTGTGACCAAACTACTAATAATTGACCCTTAGAACAGTTAGCCTTTGATACAACAACGTGACGAGTCGATTTTTAAAATGCCTTGTCGGTAGCTAAAATTTCACTCACTTATATACCAATTTCACTTTTATACCTTATTGCAAAGGCGTCTTATTAGATCTTTTTCTCCACTTTTCTGTACAATGCCTTTTCACACTATGCTATAAAGTAACCAAATATAAACTTCTCGATAAAAGTGGTTTTATGAGTCGAGCCAGTCTCACCCTCACTTTCTCTTTCCAGTATTGCGAAAACTTATCCCGTTTTGAATGTAATTTTCATCCGATTTTAAATACTTACCCCGTCTATTCGCCAAGGCGCATATTTTCACTCGATCTTTCTGCCGGCTTTCATAATTGGCCACTTTGGTAAACTTAATATTTACCACATTCAACTTTTCTGTCTTTCTCTCTGTGATCCTCGCCGCACCTTTTCTCATCTTCTGCTATACAAAGTTGGCCGAAACTATTACCATACGTATACACTTGTATTACTCTCTCATTGTACAGTATTGGTATGATGGTGCGGCGGAAATTCGACGACGATGGCCATCTCCTTCTAATTAACCGACGACGACTATTTTCCACGGTGCTGGTCGCATTCGTCCGTTTGTTCGAAAGTACCGCCGAATTCTCACCCTTCTTTTCCACCTCTCTGACCCAAGCGTAAACAGCGTTGAGCTTACCATTATGTTTATTTTCCATACGACGTTATATTATTATCATAGCGTAGTTAGCCAGATGGAATGCGGGGGAAAACCCGTGAAATTAGCGAGAAAGGGGAAAATCGTTTCTAATTTCGCGGTCTTCACAACCCGTCGTCGTCATGGTCGCCTTACTCAAGATTTAGACTCGGTATTAGCCAACAATCGAGTTTACCAAAACGATTCAATTAATTTTTATAGATGATTTTATCAGCGCAGAGTAAACTAATTATAGAATGCGAAATACCGACCTTATTTCGGACCCTGGTAATTTCGCGAAACGATTTTGTTCTTTTGTTAAAAGCCTCGTTCTTGTTTGGTGAGTTTTTGTGTGATGTGAGAAAAAAATAGTGACTGCAAATTGGGTGGAATTACGAATGCGTTGTTGTAAATCGAATCAATTGTGCTTTGATCAAATATTAATAAACGTTCAATTCTCAGGTTCTCAAGTAGTTTTAAAGTCATAGGGTAATTTTTTAATGAATTTTTCGCAAACAGTAGAATATTTGAAAATTCGAAAAGAAATTTTCAAGAATGACAAAGTTATTTCAAATGAATCAGTTCTCGATTAATTCTCTGCTCTATGAAATTTTTTCAGAATTGAAATTATCACTATCCAATCACAAATTAATTTCTAATTCGATAATTCTGAAAACTGAAAACATCAAATTCTTCCATTTTTCTGGCCATCGAGTTTATTTAACGAACCCAGTTAATTCATCTATCACTTCACCAGATTGTTTCTTTTCATCAAATGAGTTAACTTTTACCATCGTATCGCTTAATTAAGAACATTGAACGAAATCAATCATTCTAATGTATTATAATCAAAAATCAGAACTCGGTCATTTAATAAAATGAAAACCCAGAGAAGGGAAAATACAATTTGAAAAATTTTAATGGCCGATGCTTCTTTCATCTCGCTAATTAATCAGTGTTACTGTAACGTGCTGTCTCGTTATTAGTATTTGGTTAGGTGGTGTTTTTTTTTCGATGTTCTATTTTAATTATTACCAAAAGGATCGCCTTACCCGGGGAATTTCCTCTCGTGTTGGGTTTCGAGGTAGGCAAATATTGATTTTTTGTTTTTCCAACGTTAACGTTCGAATATAGTTATTCGTTCATTGAACCAACAAAAGGATGAAGAGAATAAAAGGCGACGTATCAAGGGTATCTAATTTATTCGTGCTGTATAGTATATGCAAGGTCAACGCGATCACTGCCATAAGAACAATGTGTAGAGATATACGACTCTCTGCGAATCTCTTTCAATTCAAGTATACCTTGTATTGTTTCACGCACCCGTGTTAGTTACGATATCTTTGGCTTTTTTCTCTCTGGTCGTGGTTTTTGTACAAGGGTATCAGAGAAATATAAAGCTGTATATGGTATTCGAAGCATAAACGCCATTACAGTTTGGGCGGTTAATTTCGTACGTTTATCAGATTAATCGCTTAATTAAGTTTAACTCGAAGGAAGAACGTGTTCACGACGAGGTTATGTGGATATTACACGTTGCAGGAAAGCAGCGAGCAGGATACAAGCGAGAAAAAACTGCACCCCTTTATACACGCATTGGTTCAGCCAGCGACTCGACGAGCGAAATGAAACGAGTGTATTTGAAAATGCAAGAGCGCAAGAGACACAGCTACGAAGATGTAGAGCGAGAAAAAAGTGCATAGTCGTTCAGATTACTCCGTATTAAAACAAAATAGAGCGAACGCCTTGCTGGCGAAGAAGGGTTTCGAACTAGTGCCAGAGTGAGATACCAGACATAGGAAGAAAGAAGACGGAAGAAGCGCAGCGGTGTTGACTTATTACAGGCAATCTAGCGCGTAAGAGGCAAGTGTGTCATTGTTGGGATATCGGCGAAGTGGTTGGAAAGAGACAGAATCGTAGTTTTAGGTGCGATCTCGCTTACAGCTTTTTCCTCGGTTTTATTGCTGTTTCTTCTACTCCTCTCTCGCGTCGAGTATCATTCTTTTAAAAAGAAGAGCGACATAGTAAGAAAAGATATTTGTTATGTTGGTAGATAACGACCATCAAACGATACTATCTCATTTCCGAAATACGATGAGCCATCCGTTGGCGTGTAAGAGTCGCAAGCGTCGTCCCTGGTGGAAGGAAAGAGCAGCAGGGAGGGCAAGTTGTACGATATTTTGAATTTGTTTAACGCCGCGCAACGTTACTTTTTGCCGAGCGAATTTCGCATCGCCTTGTCGTACATTTTGATATCTATCGCACGTTGCCCTATGCACATACTGTAGAGGTATAGTATATGTATGGTGAACGTACGTGAGAGGAAAACTGGACTCGAAATGTCCTATATACGTTATGTTTGTGCGTATACTGTAGATCTCTCTTTTGCTCGTTCTCTGTGTTTATATTACAGTCGTTTTTTGTCCGCGTGGTCAAAATTTTAACGCGGAAGTGTGATGGGAATTTCATTTTTCAGCAGATACCTATGCTACATAACCCAAAGCGACGAGAACACCGAATCATTTTACTCTTTTTTTCTTTGATGACCGATTCGCTAGTATTTTTATTGTTGCAATTTTTCTAGCTTGGAAGAGTTCCAAGAAGATAGTGTTGTTTTGTTTGTTCGAATTTGTTCGAGTTTTGATAGACTTGGCCAAGATCCTATCAAACATCTGGTCTGTCCAACAAAAGAGAAACATCGTAAATGGTTACTTTTTTCATCGTTGGTTATGGTACTTTTTGTTAGTATTTTCCCCAAAAGTTACTCGGAGTTACTCTTTATCACTTAAAAGATTGATGATTTTCTGTATCTAAAATTTTATAAATCAGGGTAACTTTCTGATATCTTGTCAGGCAGACTTCTTGAGTTTGAAAATTTTCAGATATTACGCTGGCTCTCAGACATTCTGCCAGACTTTTTTGGACTTGAAAAACTTTTTAGATTTCCATTGATTTTTGAATTTGGAAAATTTCACAGATAATGCTGACTTTTAGACATTTTGTTAAACAAACAATTTAGAGTTTTTGAACTTGTAAAATGTCAAGAAAATTTCAAACATCAAGTCTTTATGGACTTGAAAAATTCAATGAGCGAAAGCATATCCCAAGTTTTATAGTTTCATGGGTATGGTGAAGCAGGAGGAGTCGTTAAAATGGTTGAGATTTCCATAATAATCATTCTAAGTTCAAAAAGTCTAAATTGTTTGTCTGACAAAATTTCTAAAAGTCAGCATTATTTTTGAAATTTTCCAAGTTCAAAAAGTCAATGAAAATCTGAAAATTTTTCAAAATTCAAAAACTCTTAATTATTTGTCTGACAAAATGTCTAAAAATCGCCACTATCTCTGAAAATTTTCGAAGTCCAAAAAGTCAATAGAAATCTGAAGATTTTTCCAAGTTCAGAAAAGTCTGACATTATGTCTAAAAGTCAGCGTGACGAAATTTCGTTACGGAATTCCGTCACATTTTCCGCGAGATTACCCATAGCAAAAGCATATTCTATGCTAAAATTGGGCGTTTTACGCTGGGAAAATTTACAATCGCGAGAATTCCCTACTTCCTATCTAGAAACTAACTTTGAATTCGAGTTTGGGCATGGTTTGGGAGGTTGGAATTACAATGGAGACATGTTTCTTGCCTCAATTGGTCATCCCTACAGAGCTCAAAACATGAAACATTATGACTTTTACCTCTATCTTTAAACGAATTGATCATTTTCTATGACACAGATTTCACGTTTGTGCCACTTCTCTAATTTTAATCAGAAAGTTATTGACTGATTCGAATTCAGTAGGGTCGAATTACATGGAAATGATACCAAACCTTACCAAACATACCTCTACTCCTTCATTTGCAGAAAAAAAGTGTTTCCAGTCCCAAATGTCCCTTCTGCTTGCCCTCCCAAGAGTAATTTTTGATGACCCCCCTTTCTAAAATTTTCTTTTGGTTCGTTTATAGTTCGTACTAAAAGAAAAACCTTACGTCAACTCGTGTTCAAAAAAAAAAATTTACCCTACTTTTTTCATGCTAAGAGCTTTCGAATATTTATTCAACTATCAAATTTAACTTAAATTTCTCCCCGGTGTAGTTCAACTTCCTTAAGCAAACGAAAAAAAAACAAAGGTGTAAAGATGTCGAAAAGAATTTGGTAAAATATCTTTGAAAATTCATAAGAATAACTTCCGGAAGAATTCTTTGATTACCTTGCGAACAATTTTTTTTTCATTTTGCAAAGTTCTCGACCTAATTTTTGATACCTGAAGCATTTCGAATCGAAATAGGTGGTAAAGGGGAGAAAGGGATAATTGTTAATACTCTCTAATCGATTACTCTTGAAGGGGAAATTTTCATAGCTCGAGGATCAAGCTTTTGCTTTTGAGCTCGAATTGAAAAAAAATAAATAAAGAGAGAACTTTGCATTAGATGTAACTTGTTTTTTTCCATCGACTCCTGCGGGAATTTTCGTAAAAAAGGAAGTCGGCATGTTTACACTTTCCTGATTTGGAAAATTACTTATTAAAGATGCCTCGTAATCAAGAAACGCATTTCTTATCTAAATATTATTTGATCTCTTGTTTGACGTTAATAATAAAAACAACGAAGTATACGTAACGATGGCCGGAATCTGTATCCAACTCCTATCTGTATACCTATACGTATATACCTGAAACGTTTCGATAATTATTTTTTTATTAATTTTTTGACGTTTACGTACCTTAGAGAGAAAATGAAAGACGCCGGCGGAAGCTGAACGAAAAACAGAGAGGTAGAAGCAGAAAGAAAAACGACGAACTCGAAGCTCGGCGACTGACTCTGCGAACTAAAAAAGCGTACACAACACGATGGAAACCCTTCCAAGCGTAAACTTCGTTCGGGGGTAAATTTGGTAAAATAAATATTTTTTCGGCCGGTTTTTCTGTGTTTTTTTCCCTTCGCCAAAGCAGAGCTTGCCGCGCTGCGATGTTAAAGGTTGTTTATAAAATTGACAAAATTTATGAAACGTAAATTTTAAATTGTGTAAAGTTTTGAAAAAGCGGGCCGAGCGAGCGGGGATGACTACGCGGCGGCGTTTAATGGCGAACTCAACGTCGGCGAATTTATCGCTTGCGGTGTAGACTTTATAAAAAGTTAGCAAAACGGATGTTTTACTCACCTCGTCGGTGTATTTATTTTGTTTTTCGTTCGTCGATGTCGAAATATTATCGAGAAAGAAAACGCCAGCGCTGACAAAAAAGATGATTTTTTCCCTTAGATTATTTCTCATCTACGCGTGGGGCGCGAGAGGAGGTGACGTGACGTGACGGTGACGTAGCGAAAAGTGGAAAAAAATCCATCGAGTTTATTAATTTTTCTCCTCCGCTTTTTTCTCTTTCTCTGTCGGTTCGACGTGTATAATTAGATTAACGACATTCCGTACTATAAGAGTTTTATTCGAGTGTGAAAATTCGGCCGCAGGGTATTCCACGATGCGAAAGGTACCCGGGTGAAGGCGGCAGCGGCGCTGTGTTCGGGCCTGGCTTGGCTTTTTTTCCTCCGCTCGGCCCCTTCTCGCCAAAGCCAAGAGTAAATACCTGTTAAGCTTGATTTGTTACGGTATACCAAGTTTAACAACGGGAGTAATTTATCGTCGTAACGAAACTTTCTGATCGATTCTTGTGTATAAGGATGGCAAAAGGGGGCTAGGGGAGGATCCTTCAGAAGCGATTGAGAAAAAATGTTCTCGATTGTCGAACGACGAATCTGGCGTCAAGTTGAATGACAATGGCTTTTACGTTCGTTCGGTTCGTTGAAAATTACGTATAAAATTAAACCGTCGCTAGACGCAGCAGTTTCCGCGTTTACACAAACTCTCCTTCGAGCAGATGCGGACACGAATGGAAATTCGCCTCGGAACCGGAATTTCTGCGCTTGAGGAGCAAATAAGGAAGGGAGAAAAGCTTGAGAAATTGTTCTCAAGCTGAAGTAGGAGATTTCGATTTTGAAAACGAGAGTAACTGAGAAATATGTTGAGAATGGAGATGGCAGTTGCGAAAATGATGAATTCTTCGGGGAGGAAATGAAAGAACGAACAAAAATCTTGAAAATTTCAATAAAACAGAGAAAAACGTGTAACTTACTGAAAACATTTGTTGAAAATTCAAAAAAAATCACAAATATTCCGAAACATAGGGCTATTTTTTACGAAATATCTCACGTCTGGACAGTGGCGTAGCCAGACTTGCCATCAAGGGGGGGTCTTCACGAAAAAAAATTAAATTTCATGAGAAATTTTTAAAAATACCCACGATTTCATTAAAAGAAGTAAATATATTGCGCCCGAGCGAAGTGAGGGCGAAACATTTTACACAAAATGACATTTGAATGCTTAAATTTCATCCTTTTTTTCAACTTTTCGGTCGTCAAGGGGGGGAGGGGGTCCAGACCCCCTGGACCCCACCCTTAAATACGCCACTGCATGTGGAGCAATAACGTTTACATCTCAGAGAAGTAAATATTTGGAAAATCGCAGTTTTAAAAATTCGTATTCTTCGATCATCCATTAGGTATCGCACAAATATTGAATAATTTAATATAATTTTTCGTAGACATTGAGCGAGGTATTTTGGAAAATTCTGAATTAGATATCAATGTACAGGGTGTCCCGGTAACAGTGCACCGCCTTCAACCCAGGGATACAGCTGCCTAAAATACATAAGTGTATGCTTATTTGCCGACCTCAAATTTGAAGGGGCAAAGTTATGTACTTGTCCTGGTAGATGTTTCAAAACGTCGTAACTTCGCTGATAATATCGATAGGTAGGCATTTTTTTAAAATTTTCTTGTAGAACTTTTCACGTTCTCCATAATTAGTTATGTTCATGTTTTGCCTAACTCGAAAGTTGAAGGAGCTACAATGATTTGAAAATTCGTAGGTTTCATAGCACCTTCAATTTTGAAATTATGCAAAATTTCGTAAGATTCATGTTCTGTTGAGCTTTTTGAGCTCTACAAAACGAGTTAATAATTTTTTACCTAATTCCAAAATTGAAAAAGAGAGACCATTTTGAAAAAATTTGAGAAAATAATGTTACTTTTCATTTTTTTAATGATTGCGACTCCTTCAAACAGTTGTGCTAAAAATTATCAACACAATTTGCAGAGCTCAAAAAGCTCAACAAAAAATGACTCTTACAAAATTTTGCACAACTTGAAAATTGAAGGAGTTATGAAGCTTACAAATTTTTAAATCATTGTAGCTCCTTCAATTTTAGATTCAAGTAAAACATGAATATAACTCATTTTGTAGAGCTTGAAAAATTCTACAAGAAAGTTTCAAAAAAATTTGCCAATCTATATTATCAGCGGAGGTACGACATTTTGAAACATTTACCAGGTCTAGTGCATACCTTTTCCCCTTCAAATCCTGGGGTCGGCAAACATGCATTCACTTATGTAGTTTGAGTAGCTGCATCTCTGATTTGAAGGCGTTGCACTGCTCCCGGAACACCCTGTACACATTTTTTGACTTATGGAAGCCATTTCCAAAGTAACTTCTGGCCAAAACCGTGGATGAATCCAGGCAAAATGGGGAGGGAAGAGGTGTAAGATTGAAATTCGAAATTTTTTAACGTTATCGTGCGAGGTTTCAAAAGGTATGTTTTTTTCCACCTGACAAGTTTGTTTTTGGTGTTTTTGAATGTAAACAAAAGAACCCTCAAAAGGTGGAACTCAACTTGAAGTTATGTTCAACAATGTCACAGAAACGGGTTAAAAATATGAACTTTGATGACAAAATTGTGAAATTTTTCAAAAAATTTCTGAGGTCTCTCCCCTTCTGACTTTTTTTTCCTGCAAGAAGACTTCAAATACTGAGTGTAATGAAGGTCATAAAACATACATTTTGATACTTGCTTGAAGGTATCAAACAAAAACATTTTTTAAATCTTGATTTCAGAAAATTTTAGCCAGTCAAACCTTTGATTTTAGATTTTTTTCGTAAATTCTTTTCTAAAATAGGTGACTGAATCTCTCATCTGAAGCAAAAGGAGAAAAATTCCAGTTCATCTGTCTGCTTTTGCCAGCGAGTTGCAAAAAAAAAAAACACCGAAACATCGACGACCCTCGAATGGAAAATTTTTTCCCGACGATAATACGTATAAAATATATGCCTTATTACATTTTCATTCGACATTTTAACGAAAAGTTTCGCACAAACTCGAACATACTAAACAATTGGATAAAAAGAAAAACAACCTGTCAATAAAACTCACCGTTGCGTAAAATTTATTTGGGAAAAAAATCCATCCCCGTTCGCGCCTTCGATCCACCGTTCGAATCGTTCGAAACGTTAAATATTTTCTTTAAATCGTACAACTTTCATTGCCGTTTTATTTTGCGTATTAATTTTCCAACATTCTGCGCTACAAACAAAACAGCAAAGAAAAACGAAAACGAAAAAATAAAAGGGAAGCCCTATGCACGACTCCACAATTTACTACGTAGCAACGTTGCCTGCTGCTTGCTCCATTCTCTCGCGATCATTTTTATCGTCGATGAAGCACCTGCTGATGAAAATTCCCTCTCGTTTTTTTTAGAGCCTCTTTACCCTTCTGTAGGCCGCTACGAATTAAAGTACCTTGAAATTTACGACGATTTGTTCGCCTGTAAAACGTTCCCGAGCGATGACGACGAAATGAAAATGAAAAGCAAAACGAAAAAAATACTACTTCGTGCAAAGGTAAAAGTAAGCGAGGACGGTGGGAATGGTGGAAAAAAATAATACACGACGACGTTGTTAAAACTCCGCGAAATGTGTACAATTGCCGATAACAAATTCAAGCTTCTACGAATCTCGTACGCAGAATTATTGGCTTCGTGCCCAATAAGCACTTTTCAGTCAACAACCCAATGTGCCAGTGCTGTCGCCGCCATCCCATACCTCCAGCTCCTCAACTCCGCTCCGGCATCCCGTTAGATGCTGCTTGCAAACTACTGTGTTGGAAGAGCCATATTTTTGTTCTAGCTTTATTAACATTTTCACCCGAAACACGCTTTTACCTGCCAAGAATTCGTTCGCCGCCGCCAGCTCACCTAGCTCGCCCATATTTTACATATTTTCAAAACCTTTGAAAGGTTTATGGATTTTTGAGCATTCTTTTTACGTCCCGCCGTCGTAACCGAGCTATCTACCGACCGAAATGTGCGCCACAGAAGAGCTGTCGTGTCGTTAGTTTTTTCAATTTTCATTTTCGCCTTTGGTGCCCTTCCATTGCAGAATGTGAGAACTGAGAAGTTGGGTTTTTTATCACGCTCGCCAAAGATGCTCGTAACTCACGTATGATCTCGGACCCTTCTTTCGTTTTTCCAAGGCTTGGTATTGTGACACATAAAACAGGCTATTTCCGGAGAAATTCTAATAGCTTTTCTTTAATCGCTGATGCCTCGTGTAATGATCGTAAATACACGTGGTAGTACAGTATTTTAAGAAGGGGTTGATTTTTTCCAAATCCAACGAAAAAGAGGATTAAGTTTTGGCCGCGTTCTCCCTCCTTTTATCTGTTGTATTTCATTGTCGAAGGGGTTTCTTCTACGAATATATAAATTTACTGCTACTTGTTGGCATTTATATAGAGGAAAATGTCGACTTTGTTCTGGCGTTCGTTTTCCTCTACTTTTTTTTTGCTGTTCTTTTTCGCACCCTCGTCGTAGCGGCAGTAGCTACCAATAAACACTTAGGCGCGTTTATAGTAAGTATTTGAAATGCGAAAAATATATATTCGCGTCGGGGATTTATTTATCTCATTTTTTCCCCCTTACTCAATCTTATTCGAGGTTAAACAACGCGTTTTATTAGAATTGTTGTACTGTTTTTCTCGATGGTGTTTTTGTTTTGTTCCTGTTCGATGTGTTTTTTGTGCTCGTTTTTTGTTTCAATTTTGACGTTATTTTTTTTAATTTAGCGTTAATTTTTGTTTTCCAACGTTCAACGGTGTTTGTCTTTTTTGATCTGTTCGAATCAAGGCGAATAGAAGTCATTTGTAAACAATTCGTTTCAACTTACTACGGTCGATCTTGAGGAATCGATTCGTTGGTAAAATTATTCGGTAATTCGCGAAAGATTCGTTGATGTAATCGTCCTTTATTTTCAATCTAGAAAAAATTTGAGAAAAACTGGTCGAGAATCGTTAAGATTTTTTTTTCAAAATGAGTCACACGTTTGAGAACATTAAATAAGGATCAATGTCGTAAATGAATCCGATCACAGTCTTGATTAGATCTTCTCGATCACGAGTAATTCACGAGCTCGAATTTTGAAAATGTTCAAGATACCTTCTGTCCTTCGCCAATGAAAAATGGTTTACAAACTTTGCAGAATTGTTCAAGAATCATATTGATTATATGCGAACCATTCTCATTTAAAAAAATCATCTGGTCGTTCGCAAACGATTTATTCGAGACTCATTCGTAAACTGTTTTCATACCAATTCGCAAAATTTTGTATCAAATGATCAAAATCAGTTGAGACGTTCGCGAACGATTCATTTCAAAATTGATAAAGTCATTTATGAATGACTTTTTGGGAGTAATTTATGAAGAACTTCTGAAATTTATATATTTTTTTTTAGCCGGATCTTTCAAAATCTCACCGATCGGTCGCGCATGGTTCTTTTCAATGCATGCAATCGTTTGCGAACGATTTGTTCTAGAGTTATTTTCGAACTTACTTCGTAACATTTCCCAAATATTCGGTCATATTGGTTCAAAATCATCTTAGTCGTTCACGAACGATTTGTCGTAAACCTCGCTTTTTTTAGAGTTTTCATTGAACAACTGCTCTCCCAGTTTTCCTCTTTTTTAAACCAGATAGATCAGAATTTTTTGGATCGTTCACAAATGATTCATTTCGAATCTTACAGTCGTTCGCGAACGATTCGTTTGAATGTGTTTTGCATATTTGGCAAAAATTTAATATCATCTGGATTGTTTGTGAACGTTTCATTTGAAAATCATCGCAATTGTTTACTACTGATTTGTTGGTGAGCTCTTCTAAAAATGCCTCTTTTGAGAATCGTTCACGAATGATTCATTTCCACATTTCCACTCATTCGCGAATGATTCGTTCGAGTATGTTTTAAGAACTTAACGAAAAATTCGATACCATGTGGATCGTTTGTGAAAGGTTTACTTGAAAATCATTCCAGTCGTCCACGACCGATTTGTTCAAGAGTTCTCAAAACGGTTCTTTTTTTTTCGTGAATGACCTGCAAACTATTGAAAAATAATCAGGCTGCCTACAGGGCCATGGAAGTCATGGAAAAGTCATGGATTATGCAAAAAAATTACGAGGTCATAAAAAAGTCATAGATTTTTGAATTTTTGTCAGGTAAAATTGGGATTGGGTTGTATAATTAATTTCATTTTTTTTTAAAATCAAAGTTGAAAAAAAAAATTTGATATGTAAAAAAAATCATAGAAAAGTTATGGATTTCCAAAAAAAAAATCCAGCTAGACAACCTGCTGATAATTTAACCTCCTTTTCGATCGTTCGCAAACGATTTAGTCAAATTCATTTGAGAATGCTGTGCAGATTAGGCAACCAAATTTGGTACCATCTTGATCGTTCGGGAACGATTCTTTTAAACTTCACTCTAGTTGTTTAAAACTAATTTGTTCGAGACGTCTTCCGAAAATGACTATTTTGAAACCCGTTCACGAATGATTGATTCGAGTGTGTTTTGCAAACTTGCCAAAAAATTTGATACCATCCGGATCGTTCGTGAACGATTCATTTGAAAATTATTTTTGTCGTTCACTACTGATTCGTTCAAAAATTCTCAAAACTGTTCGTTTCATTCGCGAATGATCTGAAAACTTTGGAAAATTCAACTTCATTTTCAATCGTTCGCAAACGATTCGTTCAAAAATGCATTCAGTTTTTCTCAAAATATCTTGGTCAAGTTTCATTTGAAATTCATCGAAGTCGTTCGCAACTGATTCGTTCTAGAATTCTCAAAACGATTCATTTTTACCACCCTTCTATTAACTCGCTCAGGATGTTTGACGATGAGTTGCCCTTTCATCCAAGGATGCGCGCGCAATGCATGTTTTCATAGCACAACGCAGTGTTACCACGTAGGTCCAACCTGTTTGTATCAACTACGCGTAGGGTAATGTATTGTACATAGCTATGTTCGGTTGCAGCCAAGGACAACGAATCACCG
>FIZU01026585.1:0-81225 GCA_900064475.1 Pseudococcus longispinus
ATAGGAAATTTCATGTAGATTATTTTATGTTCTCATATTTTTTTCAAAAAACTCCGTATATTCGGAAATAACCGCAAAAAACGCTACGAGGGGGTGGTTTTCATCCCCTAACTCGCGAAGTACGCGCCCTACAGCAAAACGTCATAATGCAATCTTGAAGAGGGAAGTGAGTACTACGCATTTAGAAGAAAAAATTGCTGTCGCAAATTTGTCACAATAAATGTTGAAAAAAACGCTAACTTTCCTGGGCTATCGGTCGACAGTCGATTTTATTGTACCTAGCTACCTACATACTTTGACTAGACAATTTGATGAAACAATGAATGGGAATGCTATTTTTTTCTTTTTCCCCTTTTTCGTGGATCTACTCCCTTTCCTAAGAATCTCATTTCCTTTGTACCTAAGGCCCCAATTTAAAAAATTTTCAAACAAAAGTTGTAGATTGAGATATTTAAAATAATTTTGGTTCTCACAAAAATTTCGATTGGACTCCTCCATTCCCTCCAATATCACATACGTATCAAAATTATTCAATGATTTTCAAACAAATTATGAAAGATTGAAGAAAAGGGAAGGGTTCAATCGAAAATTTAGTGATAAGTAAAATTATTCCTAGAATCTCAATCTACAACTTTTGTTTGAAAGTTTTTTCAAAATCAGCTTTAGGAACGGAGATAAAAAAAAACTTTGAAGAAAAGGGAGTAGACCCTCGAAAAAGGGGAACCTTAAAAAAATGACATGCCAAATTATTTTTCCCCTCATAGACTCTAGATTACGATTTAGTCATAAAATTGCTTTTAACAAAAAAATCGAGCGAACGCTGTTTTTTTTTTACCTTTTGCGACTGTATACTATATAGTAGTTGAAGGAGAACGTCGCGTCGACCAACGACATTTTAATTTATCACATTATCGCGTACCTACGGTTGCATAGCAATCCGCCTTGAAAGTTTTTTAAAATTAAAAACGTGTTAGTTTTTGTTGCTGTACCAGAGGGCAAAGTTTTTCGCAAATACCGGAAATTTTTTTTACGCCTTGAAACGAAACGTGGGTACCTACGTAGTACGCATTCGGCAGCAGCAACAGCATTTGTAAATTGTGAAAAGTCTATAAAAGAAAGTGCTTACAAAGTATGTGGATTCTTTGAAGTTGGCAAACTGTTGCAATTGAATAAAAAGAGCATTCTGTGGCGTGGAGATAAATGTGGTCGAGATCAAACGATTGTTGAAATTTCGCTCAAAATGTTGCTCTTCTCAAAGCCTCGTTCTTTTTTCCTAGCTCGAAAATTTCCATCGTGTGATCTCGATTCGTACTCATATAAAATAAAGTTTGTACCGTGGCTGTAGGTAAATTTATTACGAACGAGAGTGTAGCGTGCCACACATTTGGCTGCAATTAATGTAGCTTTTTTCAAACGTTACCCCGCCGTACGATTTGATTTGCTCGATCGCCTCTAAATGAATGTATACTATTTCGCCGCAGTTTTCGTTAAACACACGTTTATATGTAGTACGACTCGCGCAGTAATAATAATTTCGAATACTCGAGTCGAATTTCTAATTACATCCCTAGCTCGAGTATTTTTTCACGTTTATATTTGGCCATCGGCGCGAAATACACTAACGACGTCGAAAATACTGTTTTATTGTGTGAAACCGAGTCGTTAAAGTGAATAAAAATTCATTAAGGGGAATCGTTTTTTTTTTCTCCTACGTCGGAGAAGTAAATCAAGCCGACAGTTTGTAGCCACTGCTACGTCGTCGCTGTGCTAAATCATACTCAAATCCACCGCCTTTTAGTCGCGAAGTATATAATAAAAAAATAAATAAAAATTTAACGTCTGAAAGTTTAAAGTAAATCTAAGATTTGTACCTTCTATTTTACATAATTTACAAAAAGAATTTAAAAACGAGCTAAATTAGCGACGAAAAAAAAAGTTGAAATATTTTTTTTTCAATTTCCATTAAGTATTTTCAACTAAGTACACGACGAGAAGAAATGATCCTTTAAAAATGCAAACGAAAATCATTACGAAGAAAAAAGAAACTGAAAACTCGAAATTAAAAATTTCCATTTAAAATTTTCTTTCTAGATAACCTCCTATCTCGTTTTTATACTCTCGAGTTGCTCCAAACGCCTCCCCATCGGGTGGAGCTCGGTCGTGAATATAAAATTATCGCAATACGAATATCATCGCTAGACAGGTAATTAACTGGTTCGATTTCGAGAAATGAATAATTCCTAGTAGGATTTCACATATATTATTTTCAACTAAAAAACACTGAAGGAGAGGGGTAAAAATAAAAAATGAGATTCAGTTACACGGTTGGATGATTGTTCGAGATTCAAGTTTGCGTAATATTTTTGGAGGCATGTTTTTTAGGCAGATAAGGAGTAAGGATTAAAATGCCATTCCATAAAGGTGTAGTAGGTACGCCAGACTAAAAGTGAATTGAAATTTCGAATATTACGTGAAGTTTCGAGGACGGCGGCTTATTTAAAAATTTAAATTCTTTAACAAGAAACTACACTTTTATCTAATGCGGCCAACATCATATTCAGGGGAGGGGGCTCTTTTGTCGAGAAAAGCTTTCCACAGTACTTATTTTTTATTCATGTTCATAATTAGTACCGAAGTACTGAATTGATAATTTGTTGGTAAGTACGAACGTATCGAAGAAGTTAATCTTATCGGATTTTTTGTGCTGAAAAATTAATTTCCATCGTGTAACTGCGCATGAGCAGAGAGGATTTATTTGAGGGTTTGAGGTATTGGGAATCTCATGAAATATTCCTAGAGGTTTTGATCAAAAGCGATCTCAGTGGAGTGTAGTCTTTGGTTCTAGCATTGTTCTATCGAAATTTCATTGACCAGTTTTAACTTTAAGTCCCCCCTCACCATGAAATTCCAAATTTTCTTGAGTCTATACAAATGGGTACCTATCTAAAATGAACAGAAGGTTGAATCGAAGACAGAATTTATTGAAAACTGCAAAATAAAAATAATTGAATAACCCACTACAAATCCTCATTTTTCTCTTTGTTAAATTTTTAAAAAAAAGTTAGCTCGATAATAGAAAATTTATTTTTTCTTATCAAAAGTCAGAAAACAATTTTTTATCCGTTTTGTGAATTTTAATCTTAATTAATTTTTTTTTAAGTAGCAACAAAGGTTTGAAATATTGCTTTTTTTTATTGAAATTTTGAATTTTTCGGGCGAAGGGAGAAGAGGGTGGAAAACTTGAAACTGGTGAATGAAATTTTGGTGATGCGAAACTTTGGCCAAGTGCTACTGACACTAGTTTTGATCCAAAATTTTCTGTTGACAGTTTATGGACACAAGGTGTTTATTTAAAATAAATATTACGTTTAAAATTACTGAGAAATTCATAAAATTATAATAGATTCAAATTTCATTGAAATTATGGAACGATATCGATATTTTAAAGAATGCTGATAAAGTTATGAAATTTTTTTCGAAGCTCTTTGTAAAAATCAGCTAATAAAACTGATCGAAAAGCACGAATCACGCCGAAGGTTGTTTTAATGACTTTATACATCCTTAGAGACATCTTTCGGATAAGTTTTCATCGTTATACATAAATATAATTTCGACAATGTCGTGTCGAGCATAAATAAACGAGAAATGCAAGTTTTACCTGAAGCGAGATTAGTTTTGCTAGATAGTGTATTTTTTTCACTCACCTGAAACAAAGTAAATAAATCATTATACACTGAAATATTCTGCTCTTCAATTTACAAATACATTTATTTTAAAATACACTAAATTGTAATTTTAAATAAACAATATTCCGCACGTTTTCAAATTGTAGCTGGAAGCAAAACGCGCCATTTTGAATTTCGTTTTCCGTAAATACGAACAAAATGTCCAAAAAAGAAAAAAAATCCTAGTATACTCGTAAAATTTATGATTAAACGTGTGACGATGCTTTTCACAATTACATCTTGAAAACTCGTCATCATTTTCAGCAACCCCTTTGTAAATTAATATCCTCGATTGCTTTATATTTAACGTCTTCGCGTCTGTTTTGCAAAAAAGAGAGAGAGAAAAAACGGATGAAATTAAGAATGAGAATTTATAAAGAAAAAAATTATTTCATCTCTTCGAACGAACGGCGCGTTATTTTTCGACGTTATTTGTGAAAAAAAAAAGGTTGCCAAATTTAAATCGGCAGGGGTTTCATTTCATGCTGATTACGGTGTATATTTGTTTTACAATCCCCACAGAGAGAAAGTTGAATTGGATCAAATTAAGAGGAAAATTCATGAAATATGTTTCGAAATGTAGACTATCAATCGAATTGAATTTGATTGGCAAAAATAATACCGCAAAAAAAAACTTTCGAATTGATTTTATAAACTTGAAACTTCATTTTGTTTTTTTCTCGACGAAAATAAATATTAAGAGAAACCTTTCGCGATATTCATTTTTATACCCGTTTTGTAGGGGGAAAAAAGGTACCTATGGTTTCCAAACGGACCCTTTTTTTAATTTTAAAAGCTCCCAAATAATGTATTCGTAGGTTTTAGCCACATCGCCGAATATGTGACTGGAATACTATGCAGTAACTTGATACGTACATACATGGGGTATTTAAAAAATAGGATAAAAATTTCCATATACCATATACGAGAAAAAAATTCATCTAACAACATCAAACTGGTATAATTTTTATGTCGGTGCTTATGAAATAACCATTTAAAAAAGACCCGAAGTGGAAAAAAAACACGGAGATAAAACTCTCCACTTAACATAATAACATTTTTTTTTATTTTTAATTTTTAATTTATTCGTCCGATTTGGAGGAGACAAATGTGAAAAATGTTGGAATGTTTTACCAAAAATTTATTACTTTTTGTTTCGGTGTCGGCGATTATACGAAATTACAGGCACGTTGGCAAAGAGAGAGACGCGAGAGAATGAGAAAGAAGAAAAAAACCCGAAAGAATTATTACCACCATGTGTTGAATACTAACTCGAGTGAGAATTTTCGATAAGTAAAATTTCAAGGTATGTTTGAAGATTGTTCAAGGACGAATTTTTTTGCGGCTTTGCCTTTGCCAAATGAAACAAAGAAGAATAGGCACAGGCACAATGGTTTGCATAAAGCTAAAGACGGTTATGATCGTAATAGTCGCAAGCTGCGCTAAATATGCGAAACGTAAAGTTTATAAAGACATTTTTGACTTTTCCATATCACCTTTTTGTAATAAGCTGAATTTTAAATTAGCGTATTTCGCAGCCTAACTCGTGTCACGTACACGTCTTACTTGAAAATGTATCATAAACAGAGGAGCGCGGGAGGAGAAAAAGCTTCCACGAAAACTTCTCGATGTGTAAAAGTTTCGTCGCCCTCCGTTCGCGCGCATCGCGGTGTTGAAATATCGAACCCTCATGCGAAAAGTTGTATGAGCTTTTGCGGCGGCGTTTGAATTTTAACTAGTTCGTGTGATTTTTGTATACGAGCGTAGGAAATATGTACGTATACGTCGCGGAGTACTTATTTAATGAATTGTTTACAAGCGAGAAGCGCCTTATATGCGCTAAACTACAACACAAGTATCAGAGGTTAGAGTTTCGTTCGTATTTTCGAGAGCTCAGCTTAAATGTTATAATTGTACCTTATTTACACGCTCTTTAAAAAGTATTAGCTTATGAGATAGCTCGCTTGCTGCAAAGACGTTGATTTATATTGGAACAATAACTGCATGATTTAATACGGAGAAACGTCTGCCAAATTTCAACCGTGTGTAGTACTCGAGGAGACGAACAAAACTCGTTATTATAATGGGTATCCTATCCCGTGGATTGAAGGAGCTATGACAAGTTTTTTGTTGCATGGGATTTTTTTCAGGGTAGAAATTCGTTTTGAAAATTATTTTTGATTAAAAAAATTGAAAGTATGAATTGAAGTAAAAAATAATTTTTATTTGAAAACTTTCATAAAAGCTGAAATTGAGCGATGGAAAGTGAAAGGGGAATTTTTTACATGTAGATTTGAAGAGTTAGTCCAAGCATTGACTCAAACCGAGTTGGCATGTGATTTTTCTTCTAATATTACCCAATAGAAAAATTTAGGAAATGGGACAATCGAAAATTTCCTTTGAGAACGAGAAAGAGGGGTTTTAGGAGTGAGGCCACCTCTATTTCTCCACTAAATGGGTAAAGGTATCATTTCGACCCTTTTGAACTGTGGATAAATGACACAATCGTGAAATTTGTATCTTAAAAAATGATCAATTTTCGAACCAACAAAGATAAAATAACAATTTTCCATTTTTTCAGTCTTATAATGGTGGACAATTTGAGTAAGAAGCATGTTTTCATTATTACCTCAATTTCCCTAACTCGAATTGTTCATTTTTGGAAGAACAACTCTTCGTCGCTTCAAGCTAGGAAAAAATTATACAATAAAAAGTGATGTTCAAAACTTTTTTTGGTATCGTTAATTTAGCAAATTTTTTCATCCGGGTGTCCAAAAAAAAAAAAAAAAATTGCAGTAAAAAATCACGATACGACAAAAAACTTGGAACAAAAGTTGTAGAGTATTGAAAATTCACCATTTTTTGTTCTACAATTTTTTTTCTATTCCACAGTGGTGAGAAGCTATTCTTCTTAGAAGATGGGAATTTTTGCATAGTAGATGCGTGAATTTTTGAAAAATTGATCATTTTCTGCGACACAAATTTCACGATTGTGACACTTCTCTGCTCTCATTTGGGAAAGTAATGATGGATTCGAGTTCAGGATGGTCGAATTATATGGAAACAATACCAAACATACCCCTACCCCTCTATGTGCAGAAATAGGGGTGTTTCCATCTCTAAAAACCCCTCCTGATCACCCCCAAGGGAAATTTTTGATGGCCTCTTTCTTCGAAATTTTCTTTTGATTAATACAAAAAAAAAGATACCCGTGCTAACCGTTTAAACTAATCAAAACTGTCCTTTTCTACTTTTATGGCATAGGTTGATACTCGCACATAAACTGTTGCGCAAAATCGTATATAAGGAAAAGTTACTTTTATCGGTTGATTCGGGAACCAGAAGCAATTGTTGTGAAATTCTGGTTCTGGCAGTGATGAGTGTTTTCACTGACAATCAATGCCTTCAATAGAAGATTTCGTTGATTTCACTGAATTTTTCAGTGAAAACCAGTTGAAATCACTGAATTATTCGCAATTGGCCCAAATTGCTCGCAATTTAGCTGTTTTTGATCCAAAAACAGTTGAATCGGAAGCGATTGTTACAAGTTGCTGGCAGTGAATTGTATTTCAGTTGATATTCGGAAATTTTGACTGAAAATTTCTTCAGTTTCACAAATTTTTCACTGAAAGATCAATTGTGATCACTGATTCAACTAAAATTCACAAGAATTTCTGCAGAATCCATTGATTTTGGTTTCGAGCGAGCAGCTCTCTTAGTAAATACTTTTCTTTCTCATCATTATACCTATTACTCAATCAAATGTATCTACTTGTGCATTGTGTATAGTCTCGATAATCATCACATTTAAGATTTGATTATGCTTTTGCTTTTACAAACTCTTCCTGTATGATATAAACTGTCAGTCTGATGATAATTTACATGTCGATTTGAGAACCACTATCATATATACATACTTTATAGTCATACACGATTATATTGCTTTCACGTCAAGATACTTGGAACATTAAACATCTCTATCACTTTACCTTCCAATTCACTAAACATATAAAGTATTCTCGTAACATATTGAAAATTCGACATTAACTCAGATCAACGCCGCACCGCAGGCTGCATCGTGGATCTCTCTCTCTACGCCATCGAGTCGTGCCGACGGGGGTAAAAAAAAACAGGGCACGAAATCGAATAAGTTGAGTGGAGAAAAACGCATACACAAAAGATTAGAATTAATCTACGTGTTATGCGTTATTTATTTTCAATTTTTTTCGCTCTACCCCTTGAAGTTTTTACATCGAACGTCGCGTCGGGGCGAATTCAAAATCAGAAAAATATTCTCTCTTGCTTTTTGCATTTAAATACATCACATATACTCGTTCGCAGTACTACCGAGTAGAAACGTAGTATATGACTTCGAAAGCATTTCCAAACACAAATACGTTCCAAACAAATTTTACTTTTTCCATTAAAAAGGAATGTATTCTTTCAAAATGCATTATTGGGTTTAGTTTGCGTTGAAAAGGCTTTACCAGCAACCCTCATCGGTTTTAAAGTTTTGTCCGAAAAAGGTCAATCCTATCTTTTTCTTTTCATAAGAAGCTTATGCTATGTTTACCTCTTATTTCTCTTCTTCTTTTAATACCAAAGTACGTATAGAAAGTAACTTCTTTTATTTTCTATTTAAATGGTTACTTAGACAGGTTGAAGCCTTTGAAATTTCCACTCATCGAGGCAAATTATTTTTCGTGTTGGTTTCTCGTACGTACGTACTCGTTTTCTGTTTTGTGTGCGTATTTTTTTTTCTTTTTTCATTTTAACGTTGATGAAACTTCAATCGTCTTAACCAAATTGTATTAAGCGTACTCGACTAAATGATCTCAAAGCGTAAAATTTCATCAGCTATTTTTTTCCTACGATGAACAAAGATACACGGTATCTCGTGAGAAAGAACTTGCCACATTAGTTTTAAAATATTTTACATTTGGTCAACTGCTGATGTAGCGTTTTTGTAATAACACTGTGTTACAAGTAAACATTTTATCGAGTTTCCTTTATCGTTATGAACGTTATTTATTGTATTTTTCTTTTGAAGGTATCGGGTTTAAAAAGAAAATTGCTTAGATTTTTGTTTACCTAGGAAATTAAGATTACTACGAGTGCTTTTGATTAAAAAGTATAATCCAACAAATAAAATACATAAGTAACTATTGAAGTGCATTATTTAGAGTACATTTTATGTGAATAGGATTTAGAATTCCGGTAGGGAAATTAATTTGATTTGATTGATTTTCATTACATCGTGGTATTTTCACTGGGTGCAATTATTTGAAATGTTTTTTGTCTTTAGCTGATTTTCGAGAATCGAAGATCAGCTTTATTAAATCTGACCTGACGATTCCATGGGCTTTCTTTATAATGCATATCAAAATTGTCTAAACGATAACTCGCGTAATAGTTGATGGAATGAGCTGAAATTTTCATAGGAGGCTCCTAAGTTTCGAGAAAAATCGATGAACCAATTCCCGGGTTATTCCTGATTTAAATTTTCAAAAGCCTCTACCACCAGAAATCCTACGAACGTCTCTTAATAGACTTTCTTAATTGGTATTACTATCCTCAAAAGTCGATATATGGTTCGATAAAATGGCCTCTGCCTTCCGTCACTTTCGGGCCCCATGTAACCTCAATCTTAATCTGGGCCCTGGGCAAAGAACTAAAAATTACCAATCGATCTTATATTTTGACTTGAGAAGCTTTTAAAAAATACGTGATTCTGGTGGCCACTCATCATATGACCAAACCCAGATCGATAATAATTTAATTTTCATGTTGTATTAGGAACAATACGTATGTGTTTTGTTTTACAAAGGACAAAAAAAAATTTCTAGCAGGAATTTTTGGCAGAATGATTTAGTTATGAAATGAAATAACGTTCGGTGAGGAGGAAAAAATGTCCGAAGTGAAGAAGAGAGAATAGGAGGGGGGAAAGAGAACAAGAGAAAAACGCGCCAAGAATTTTTATTAATGGAAAACAACAAACATTATTTCGAAAGGATTTTTGTTTTATAGATGGCATTATTTTTAGCGCGTCCAATTTTTCGGTTAAAAATACAAGAAATCGTTTACTCTGAATGGCGTTATTTTTTTACGTTTGAAAAGACTACCGCCGATATTTCACGTTTATATAAATCAATTTTGCTCGACGAAAATAATACGCCAAAGAGAGGAACGAATTTTACATTACTTTTGCGGATTATTAAGTCCGACATCGGCGCGGCGGCGTTCAACTTTACCCCTCGTTTTCGAACTCGACGAAAGATGGCTGAATTCGATTTGACGTCAGCGTGTCCTATTTAATTGTATGTCCGTTTTTAACGACATCATTTAACGCTCGTCGAACTATAGTTGACAATTTTCACGAGCCTTGATGAGTCTTCGTTGCGTTCTTTTTTCGCGACCGGGTCTTTTCACCGCGCTAAGGTCGTATCCCCCCTTGGGCTTCGGGGCGTTGGATCTTGAGACGAGCGGCGATTTTAGTTTGATTAAATTTATACAGCCGGGTACTTCGTGAAAGCTTATATGACACGAGAGCGTTTTGTTTTGATTTCAGATTCGGCTGGCTTTACCAATCTCATTACTACTTTGGTAATTCTAACTGATTAATGAACATAAACCGTAATGCGCCCAGCTAAATTATTCCCCTAGTCAAAAAGCCATTTAAACTAATCTCATAAATGAAAAGCTAATCACTTTGGTAACTGCTATAGTCGTCGTGTTGGTATGGTAAACATTTAATCAGTCAACCTTGATAATGTGTTTGAAATTTCGATGATATTGCCTACAATATGAGGATTATACTATATCCTGTTAATATTGCACGCAATAACCGACTTTCTGCATACACAACTGTGTTATACCGCGCTAATACGACAATATTTTTCGTGCTAAGGCCTCCGTTTGGCAACCAGGCTGTGTATCTTCTACCTTTACCTATACCTGTACATATAGTTTCCAGTATAACGACCGATGCGATGGGGCATACTCGCGTCGTAATTGCGAAATTTCCTGTACAATCGATCCATATATTTGACGCAGATCGGTGTATTAGGTTGCCGCGTTTGTCACGGAACTATTTCCTTATTTCTTTATTCGGTGATTAGTTTTGTAAGGGTGACCTTACCATATATTTGTACGTACATTTTTAAAATTTTGAACTCGATGAGATGGTGTGAAATGAATTCTCTTCAGAAGTGAGTTAAGTCTTATGGCTGGGGTCATCCTGAAAATTTGGACGTCACAAAAAACCGTCGCGAAGTTTTGTTATCCTGGATGACTTTTTGAGCTTGAAATCTATATAATGCAGGCAGACGACTTTTTTGACTTATTGGACTCGGAAAAATTCAGAGATCCCAAATAATTTCAAAGAGTTTCCAACTCAAGCTGTTTTGTGGTAGTTGTTAAACGATACGACTTTTTGAGTTCAAAAAAATCAGAGAATCCAAATGACTTTACCAACTTGCAGAATTTCAGCAATTCTTTTACCACGTATGAATTTTTGAATTGAAAATTTTTAATATTATTGAAAGCTTATAAACAAAAAATAATTTTTCAAAAAGTATGAAAGTCCCTCAACTAAGTTCAACATCAAATTTCGATAAGCTAGTTAGAAATGTTTTACCTGGTAATCAATTCGTGTTTTTTCAGATTTACGGCAAACTGGTTATGCAATTTTATTAACACGTCGTTTTAATCCACGAAATGATGAAGATTTTCGTTGTGTGTGTATCACTGATTTGAACGCTACCGTTGAAACCTTTCTTGTTTTTTTGTTTTTGTGGGGGAGGGGGGAATTATGTTGAAAATAGACTCAGGAGGTCAAAAAACATCAATTTTGTTTTTAAATAGGGTAATTTAAGAAATATGCCCTTTAGACAATATGCCCCACCCTCGTGTTCGTTATGAAGGGAACACTGTTTCACTGAATTGGTCATAGTGAGTTGTATACTTTTTGATCTTAGTTGTTGGGTATAATAAGGCTCAATTGGTTTCAATTTTCCAATTCTGCACCCCTTAAAAAAAACTTCGGAAATGTGATTATGGAGGAAAGTAAAATATTGATCATTTCTCACTCGTAATAATCCCATTTCACCACTTTTAGTTCTATCCAACCACAATTTTATTACGTTTGATATATGTGTAAAATTTTGGTTTCTCTGCTTTTGTTGTTTCGTGAAATTTGCGACCTTGATAACCCCATAAAGTTGCACTTTCGTCGTTTCATCAAGTAATAAGAGAGATAATGCGCTATAAAGTAAATTTTCAACGCATTATTTTTTGTAAAAGAATGGGAGAAAATTTTATTTCTTTTTTATTGGTCTTTTCGCTGTCAACGGCGATAAATTACGGTCGAACCTGAGAACCCATGTACGCGGGTCTGGTTCATTCGTCTTTTCAGTAAGTAAGGTCGAGCTTACAAATGAACGTTGCATTTTATAGAGGCGAGAAAACCCTCCGTCATACGCCGTATAAAGGTAGACTATACGCGTATATGGCGAAATAAAACCGCAGAAAAAAAAACCACCAAACAACAAAATCACTCGATCATTGGACTAGGGTAAGATTTAGAGTACTTTAAATGACAAATAAAAACTTATTTATCGTCGGCGCGATAAAAATACCATAAATCATTGAGTACATCGTTTCGATTGAGTTGTAGATTGTTACGAAGAAGTGAGACAGAAATACGTGCGAGAAGCAATAAGAAAAAGATAGCGGTGTAATCCTTATTAAAATTCTCGAAACTTTTTACCACCGCCGCACTGCCGCGAACAATAGATGAACTGATAAAATGACAGAGGGATGATGGGGCGCGGGACGCGGTCGGTGATAAGGGAAAAAAAGTAGAGCAAAACGTTACGGATGTGGAAGCATATTGACGAGGGGACTAAGGATTGTACGAAAATCGGATGTAAGAAAATTAGCTGAAACGTGATGAGGATTTAGATTAAAAGGGTTTACGTGTTGTGACTTACATTTATAAAAGCGCCAGCGCCATATTGGTCTCATCGTGTACATTCGTCCATTGCAGCTACGCATTTTCATTCTTCGTTTGCCATTATAGCTTCATAATGTCTAAGGGTAAGGTGCAAGGGTACTAAATTATGCCACGAGGTGATCACACAAGTGTGCATAACGAAGAGACCAGCAGCATTGCAGGAATGTGTATAGGTCGAGGCATACATGAGAAATAATCATAACCAGTGTTGCCATGTTAATTTTTTTCTAATGGTAGAAGGCATTGAAAAGATTTGCTAGATTATGGACAAAATGTAAAAAATGATAAATTCAATTTTTTTTCTATTTGCAAGCAAACTTTTCTCTTCGACTCCAAATCATTGAGAAAAAAATTATGAAAAAATTGGATTTCTTCATTTTAAAATTAAGAGCAGAGTTTTCAATTCACAAACAATTAGCTTTTCCCATTCATCACCTCTTTGGGCCTTTCGGTAGTAATGCACTGCCTTCAAACCAATAGCACTGCTATCCAAACCCCATGAATGTAAGCAAGGATTGACAACCTCACGAATTGAAGGGCGAAACTATGCATTGATGATGGTGTTTTCTTCGGAACATCGTCAATCATCTGATTGTACGCAGTGTGTTCCGATAGTACTGTACCTACTGCCTTCAAATCATGAAATGCAGCTATCCAAACTACGTAAGTGTATGGATATTTGCTGACCCCAGGAATGCATTACTTTACTCCTTCAAATCCTGAGGTTGACAAACATGCATACACTTACATACTTTGGGTAGCTGCATCTTCAGTTTGAAGGCAGTGTACTACTACCGGAACACCCTGTATAGAAATGGTGTTTTCTTCAGAACGTCACTCATCTTATTATGTAGATTAGCCCAGCGGAAGTAGCATTGAATAATGCAAAAAGAGCAGGCAAGCTAAATTTTGGCATAGATGTTCATTTTCATGTCCTAAACAAGGAACTGAGGAGACCAGACACGTTCGGGGTGTGCGTTCTCCTCTATAGTGGATCTTAGCTCCCCAAATTTGGGTTTTGCCCCATTACTCAAAAAATATTTCTTGGAGCAGAAAAAGTAAGTTAGTAAATGTTGATCTACATCCAATTCCCCGTCCAATGAGGGGTTGGCGAAGCCTCTAGCCCCAAGAGAGTGGAGCTACAGTCATTCAAATAGAGGGGGTTTTCGATTTCAGTCATAATGAGCACATAAAATGTTTCTAAATGTGATGGTAATCAAGAAAGATATTCCAAAATCAAATGGTGACCCTCTTTTCAATTATCAAATAAACCGCTGAGTTGCCCCCTCTTCCCCTCCCCCCATATTTTTCACATTTATTCAATCTTGACAAATGTAAATTGTAGTCAACTATGGTAATAAATGTTGAAACCTTGATTAAAATGACCTTACGCATGCCAAGTAGGAATTGGGGTATCACATTTCAACACTCCTTCTCCTTGTGGATCATTGACCCCAGATATCAGTTTTGAAGCCTATCTCTCCACCTATCATTTATATCGAAAAAATGCATCTCTGTGATATTTTAGTATGTAAGATTTCCTATCGTTTGAGCTATATAACATGTCTGCAACCCCTGGGGGTGGACCCAATACAAACTGAACAAAATGAATGTTATGCACATTTTATCTAACTTCTAAATTTAAGGAGCAACATCCATTTGAAAGATGAAAAGTGGCATGACTGTTTTGAAGAACCTGTGCCTCTTTATCGTTATCTCCTTTATTATCAAGATTAGGCAACAACAGGGACGTTCTTGCTGTAGCATTTTACATGGGTTTATGGCCCTCGTAGTCCAAACCCAAATATAAAGGGGGGATACACTTTTCAAGATGAATTATAGGTAAGTAAGTATTCAAATTTTATATACATCAAAATTAAAGCAATTGTGTCACTTTTCATTTTTCAAAAGGGCATATAATTCCTTCAATTTTGGAGTTGGACGAAAAATGAATGTACTTAATTCATTTGGTGAGCTCAAAATATCCTACAAAAAAGTTCTTGACAGATTGTGTCTACTTTTTTATATTATCAAAGAAGTTGAGATGTTCTGAAGAAAATACCATTATTAGTGCATAACTTCTCCTTCAAATCTTGGTATCGGAAAACATGCATACACATGCAGTTTGGGTAGTAGCATAATAAGTTTGAAGGCGGTATACTACAATTGGAACACCCTGTATAAAACTAAATGTTTCTAAATTCACGCCAACTTGGCAACACTGAGTTCATACAAATATTGAGACCAATATGATATTGTGGTGGTTCTTGAGAATTCGTTTGCCAAACTATACGTCAAGCTCATTTCACTAAATAACTTAGCTCGTATTAACCTCGTGATAAAATTATAATATTTTTAATCATCCGTCGAGCATTACGCGATAGGGGATGAGATTTACAAAAATTCATTCGATTCCCCTAAGGCGAATGTGATTGGAAAAATATCGTAATTTATTTTATTTCACGTTGAATTAGCGAGATCGCCCCTATATCTGAGTCGATTAAAACCGTAGATTCGTAATTTCCTCAATTAATGGAAAAATAATTACAATTTCAAGCGTACTGGTTAAAGCTTCAAATTATCAAAACAGTAATTAACGGATTGTTCGCTTATTTTCAGTTTATAACAAATTATGCTTTGGTCCTTTTATGCCCGAAGCGACGATATAACATATTTCAAGTAATAAATAATCGTATGTGTTTGGTCGACGTAGCTATATACGTACATACTGTATCTCTACGTGTCGTATAATGCATCTGTATTCTAAAAAATAAAATAAAAAAAAGTCCGGTATCATATTTTTATGAAAACCCAGCAAAAATTCCAACACCAACCGCTATTACGATAAATATGAATTTTGAAAAAAAATGAAACTTTGATCCCGAGAGTTTAATGCATTTACGTATCACTTGCCTTTAATCTCATTACGTTTTGGTTTTTCTATAATGAAACGTCGCGTCGCTATCGTTGATTTTAAATAAGCTCTCATTAGATTTCAATTAAGGCTCGTAAAATTTCATTGCTCTTCTCGTATTACTTAAATGTTGAGAAACAAGCATAAATTTATACGGCTAATTACTGTAGGTTTTAGTTAGTATGTGGAAGTGTACTGTAATTAAGTTACAATGTGGATGTTTGGTGATGGTATCTCGTATGGTAGATGAAGTATACTATGCAGCCAGCTAGTATACGGATGCGTAACGCAGTAATTTGATATTCCATACAGTAAAGAAACGTCAACGTTATACGAGTACACGAGAGGCAAGTTTTAATTCCTCTATCATAATGTTAGTCGGGTCATATTTTAGTTCATGATGGGCGATCGTTGATATCACGAAAAGCATCCCTATCTTTTCCCCAACTCGTACACGTATTCCAGTACAGCTCTTCGTATCGCAGATAAATTTCAAACTGTTTATAAAACGTGAAAAAAATCCTCGACGAGAAAACTTTTTTTATCGTTGTAAAACAGGAAGAGATATTTGAATTAGAAAAAAAACAAATGAGTCTATCTCGTGAAAAATTCGTATCCGAATAACTTTTATGGCTAGTAAAATAAAAAATCAAACTGAGCACTGGCAATGTTCGCTAGAGCTGTCATTTTTTGAAACTCCTGGGGAAAAAAATACCAATCTTTTTCTTAATAAGGGTACGAAACGTGTTTGAGAGAAAACTTTTTTTTTTTGGTTTATTCGATGAATGAAAATGTGTTATTTCATTTTTTTGTGCAAATTCTTAATGGCGAATGTTGTAAAACATGTTAATCATCGATGTTATTCCGTTTACGAATTTTTTTGTGTGGCAGTGTACATATGAAGCTCTCGAAGGTTTAGGCAGAATTTTACTTGAAGAGGAGGCAAAAGATGAATGAAGTTATGATGCTAGAAAATTTTGAAAAATGAGGATTGAGCGAAGAAAAATTGGAAAATGGCATAAATTTTAAACGATTTTTCCAAAATACGGGGATATTTTATACAAAATATGTAAAATTTTGAATTTTTTTAACCAAATTAACATTTTACATCAATAGGGATCTCGTAGATCCAGATTTGGTGCCAAGCAGATTTTTTTTGTAACTCAAAAATCTCGATTTTTTCAGTAATCTGCAAGTTCTGCAACTTTTCAACTCCCTGGTAGAAGATAATAAGGGTTTCCAATTTCAAGATCAGTGGTCTAGGAAGACATAGAAACTTGAATTGCATATTTCTGGGGAGGAGGGGGTGACTGAGTTGCAAGGCAGAAAAAAACACGTTTTTATCAAAAGTGATCTCCTCTTTGAGCACTCCCAATTCCAGCCCCTTTGAACAAGGGATCTTAAATTTTCTATGGTGGATCTCCAACTCATAATGAATCACCCCCTCGGATTTGGTCAAAATCCGAATGTTTACGCCATTATGCCAAAAAGTCAATTTTATTCAATTTTTAAATTTTTTGTTCTTAATCAATTTCTTTTTTTTTTCATTTTTCACCATATTTTTGTTAAAACAACTTTTCTTTTAAAATTTTCGAGCACCGGTATCTTCAGAATATTTCTTTCAAGTTTTCCAGTTTAAAAAAATCAGAATTATGATGATACTTTGATAAATTTTAAATGTATCTACTAACGAATTTTCTTTGCTTTTCAGCTGGTTTATTTGTATCAAATTTTTATCGTACTGATTCGAATTCTTGGTGAATTTTCAAAAAGAAAATTTCTCGTCGGGCTTATTCGTCTTGTAAATTTTTCAGAGATTAATTTTTGCAAAATTTCATCATATCTCTGTGTAGAATTTTCCCTCTATAAACATACGCTGCCTGTTTCGCCGGTCAGCTTGAAAATTTCATTTGCCTCGCTTTCGGCAAACGCTGCGTCACGGTTACTACATTTGCTCAGGTGAGCATTTTGCTAGAAAAGTGGCAATTTCGTCGGCAAGACCCTTTTGCACGGTTAATTTACAAAGATAAATGTTGAAAGTTGCTTGTAAGCTCGCGTTAGGTTATTTGGTCTTTTTTGAAGGCGCGAAAAGGATAAATTGCCTGTTTCATAAAGACATAATACAACATACACTCGACGCAGATTTTAGATTACCTTAACTACGTAGATAAAACGAAGAAAAATGAAATAATAGGATTTCGAATCGCTCAACATTTTGTAAATAATACAGGTACCTACGTACAAAGTGTTGTAGACTAGGTACGTCGCCGAAATATTTATTTCAATTGCGACAAAAAGCTGTAGAAAATATCAATATAACAATCGAGGTGTAGAGGGTTAAAATAATCCAACGTGGAAATATCCTTGCGTAGAGTAGCATTGAAAAACCGTAGGTATTCCAAGTTTTGTTATTCGTGTCACATACGTTTAACCCGATAAAAAAAAATACACGAAAATTGTGAAAAATATTTTCCTATTTTATCGTGTCTTCACAGAAAATTACCCAATAAATGGTACACGAAAAGTACCTTAGGTATATCTATGTAACGGTTTGCCGCAAATATACGACTAACATTTTGTGTGTGTTTTTTTTCCTTCGTGCTACACAAAATTTTTATTTTTCGAATAGCTCGATCGCGTTACAGAGGTACGATAAGGAATGGAATTAAAATGAAATTTTTTTCCTCCATCGATATAATTTTAAAAACGTAAAAAATCAAGAATTTCCAACAGGAAAACCGTTTCGGTTTCCTGTTCTTGAGAAATTTCGCTTTATAAAAATGGCGTAATTTAAAATTACATCGGGTTTGAGAGGAGAAAAAAATATCACCTTGGTAAGTTGTAGCTACGTACAAAGCGATGATTTTTTTAATATTTTTACGAGCTCCCAAACGCGCAGTTATTTCATTCCGCACGCAATAAACGAATAAAAAACACAAGAAGAAAAAAAGCAGAAAAAATTCTTGTAAAATATTACAAATCCGTGTTTTTACAAAGGTTTCATAATGAAAATCAAAATGAACCGAAGTATTTCGACGATTTGGCGCACGTTTTTAAAAAGAAAAATATCCGCCAACAGTTCTCGCCCCGGCTCGACTCGTTCTTTAGCCCGAAAAATACCTGACGTTATCTAACACCATTAAAGCGGAGAAACTAAGCGAGAAAATGAAGGGGGGAAAAAAAGGTGGAAAAACGACTCGGCCAAGAATATACGGCGAAAAATAAAGAAGAAGAAGGTGCGGAACGAATACCGAACGAAACTTTTAATTATCATGTAATTAAACGTTACGGTAATTTTTATTTCTTATCTGGGAAAAAAGTTGGCATTTTTGTTTTCTAAATGTTTAAATTAATGTTTTAAAATGATTATTATTTCAGACGCAATTAAATTTCTTAGCGGAATTTTATACTCTAAGCGAAGAAGAAAAGATGTCTGAGGGGGAGGGGAAAACATAGTAAGAAAAATGATTATTAAAACGTAGTATAATGCCGAGCAGTTGAAACTTGTATGTTAATTCGTTTGACATTAGCGTTTTACAACGAATATAGATTAAGTCTCGTTGAATTTCCAGTCCTATTTCGTAATTTACCTAGCTCCACCGTTTCCATATTGAATTATTTCAGCGTTTTAATTGTTCTTATGTTACTTTTAGTTTCATCTTTTATAGCTACGTGCGCGATAGATGAACGAACGAACCGAGTCCCGATGACAACGCAGCAAAATCGTATTATTTTAGCACTCGAAAATTTTCGTTCGACGTTATACGCTGCTGCCTTTTTAATACGCTAATTCATTTGGAACTTATATTTTAAAATAGAGACCCCCCAACGTTTCGCTGAAATGTTAAGGAGGCATTAAGTGGAAAAACGTAAATGCGGAGGCGATGTGTAGGTACGTACGTATAAAGCATTACGGTAGAAGGCAGAGAGAAAGAGAGAGAGAGCTTTTAAAATACATTATACACGCGAAACATGAATATAGATGTGAGGCCCGAGAGAAGCAAGAAACGAAATTCGATCAAATGGAAAATTATCTATGGATGGCGTGACTATTTAACGTAAAAAGCTGCCCTTATAGTGGAGGTAACACGTTGTACGACGAGTATTTCGGTTGTCGCGTTGCCTGTGTCGCCGTCGCAGGCACTAAATAGCAATTTAAACGACATCGATGGAGGTGACAGTGAATAGGAGAAAAAAAAGGCTGCTTTTTTCTCTGTACAACTACGACGAGTACGTAGGTAAAAGCGTATAGCAGCATCGGTGATAGTTACGACACGAATTTTACTCGGTCAATCTGTGAAATAAGTTTATTAGAAACATCGGAGGAAGCGAAAAGACAGATATATCCCTGAGGAATGCGCACACATACTCGTAGTACCTACATTCCGATCGTATATCGTGAAAAGCTTCAAAGCGTTGTTGGTTGAATAAGCTTTGAGCAGCGGGGACTTGATTTATATTTTTTTGGTATAGTTTGCGATGGCAAAACCGCAAGCTTTAAACTTAATACTACTGGCCGATCTGAATTATAGTTATCACAAACGCAACGCAATTTTTACCTTTATATGTTCGTGTATTTTAAACATTATTGTGTTTCGGTACCTGTACCCATCCCCGAGCCGTGTTCCTCCGTCAGAGTAGATATCGATATATACCGACGTTTTTCCTAATTTGTTACCTTTGTGAACGCCAATGGTAATAGAGGGATTTTGGCAGATTGAATTTTATACATTTGGCTGCGATGAATTATGATGGGTTTTCGATTGAAGTACGTATTTTCATTTTTACTCATTTTTTTGTTTTGTTTTCAGGTTCGTTTGGAATTACTGAGTTGGTTGCTGTTTTGGAATGTTTCGTGACGAAGTAAGTTTGAAATTTATTTGATTTCGGTGTTTGGGGTTTGTTTTATGAATTATTGGAGTGTGGTGAGAGGGTTCGAGGGGTGGACGTTCGAATCCTCTGAAGTTCGTGAGATTGAAAATTGAATACATTTTAGGTCCATGGTTCGTCCTTTTTTGAGTGTCTACCTCCTTTCAAGAAAATCTCCTTTTCTTCGTACCTAAGGCTCCGATTGAAAAATTTTTCAAACAAAAGTTGTAGATTGAGATCATAGGAATAATTTCAGTTATTACTGAATTTTCGATTGGACCCTTCATTTCCCTCAAATTTTTCATAATTTGTTTGAAAATCATTGAATAAGTAATTTTGATTCGTATTATGTGATATTGGAGAGGAAGGAGGGGTCCAATCGAAATTTTTGTAATAACCCAAATTATTTCGAGGATCTCAATGTACATCTTTTGTTTGAAAAATTTTTCAATTGGGGCCTTAGCTAACAAGAAAAAAGGATTTTTGGAAAGAGATCGTACCCTCGAAAAAAAGGAGATTGAAAAAAATAGCATACCTGTTCAAAGTACAATCAAATCGACTGTTGACAGAACCTTTTTTTCCCTCTTGACAGTGCTACAAGCCAAATTTGCATTCAGATAACTGCGAGCAGTACAATTGAAGTCTAACGGTGATTTTCATACATATTATGCAAACTTGAACGGGAGGAAAAGGTCCAATCGAAAATTTTGTAATGACTGAAATTATTCGTGGGATCTCAATCTACAACTTTTGTTTGAAATTTTTTTCAAAAGCTGCTTCAGGAACGGAGATATGAAACTTTTAGGGAAAGATGGCGGCCCCCTCAAAAAAAAGGAGCCTTATAAAATGGCATACCGGTTCATTTTCCCCCTTGATTCAGTCATAAAATTGCTTTTAACAAAAAAATCGAGCTAAAATACTTTTGAGATAATTATGAGTATTATTGTTCTACTGAAAATAATGTTTTTTTTTGAAAAACTCACGTTTAATAAGCTAAAAATGGATATTTTTGAGCATTTAGGATTCCAAAAAAAAAAATCAATCACAGGGCACAATCAGGACAAAGCCCTGGCTGCACTGGTGCTAGATACAGGGCTGGCGAGAGATCTTGAGTCATTCATGAACGTTTCGATCAAATATGAGTGAGTCGTTCGCGATCGAATTAATCAAATACGAGTCATTTTGCTAACTGTTTCATAAAATGCTTATCCCCGAACAGTTCACAAATATGTAGTCGGATCAGAATCCATTTACTAACGATTTTATCGAAAGAGTGAATCGTTCGAGACCGAATTAATCATAAACGAGTCGTTCACAGAATCTTTCATCAAAAATTATGACTGAATCGTTTTGAACTAATTTAAACTGAAGGCGTTCGCGAATGAATTAATCAGATACCCAGAGTCGTTCACAATCATAAAGCAAACCATTTCATGAAATGTGATCGGATCAGTGCTGGCAAACCAGCCGAAAGCTGAAAGCCAAAAGCCGAACGATTTTTTCCAGGTTAAGCCGAAGCCAAAAGCCGAAGCCGATACTGACTGAGAAACCGAAAGCCAGCCGAAAGCTGATTACATTCGGCTTTTTATCGGATTTTTCAGCCTTTTTTTGACTTTTCATCGGCTTTTTTCCAACTTTTTATCAGCTTTTTTTCGGCTTTTTATCGACTTTTATCGGATTTTTCCGACTTTTCATCAGTTTTTTGGCTTTTTATCTATCTTTTTTTGGATTTTTTTCATCGTTTTTTTTTGGATTTTTTCGGCTTTTTATCAGTTTTTTTTCGGCCTAAAGCTGAAAAAAAGCCGATAGCCAGCCGAAAGCTGTTATTTAAAATTTTGTAAGCCAAAAGCCAAAGCTGATTCGTTCAGCTTGACAGTCCTGGATCGGATAAATCATTCTAAAACAATTTTAGCCGAAGTCGTTCGCGAACGATTTGATCAAAAAAGTGAATCGTTTGAGACCGAATTGATCACAAGCGTGTCGTTTACAAAATATTTCATCAAATATCACTGAATCGATCTGAACCAATTTAAACTGAAGTCGTTCGCGAATGAATTAATCAGGTACCCTGAGTCGTTCGAAAAACATTTAATGAAATACGATCGAATGAATCATCCTAAAACAATCTGATCCGAAGTCGTTCGCGAACGATTTGACAGAATGAATGAATCTTTTGCGACCGAATTGATTAAATGCGTTGCTCACGAACAGTTTTATGGTATATCTACTCAAATATTGCCGAATCGTTCATGTTGACTACGCCTTCATCTGGAAGATGTTTGTTGGATGAATGTTGTCTTGGTTCTGTGAGATTCGAAGATAATATGGCGTCAATCTAGTACTTCTATCGTATTGAGGATGACATAATTTTTGACTCTAGATTTGGAATTCCATGTCAACAACACATTTAAGATTTTTCTACATAACTTGAGAAGGAAGCAGTTTTGGAAATTTTACATAATAACTTGATTGGAAGAAGATGAAATTAGCTTTCAAATGATATAATTACTTTTTGATTTTATGCACTTTTCACAATTTTGTCACTATCACTTCGTCATAAGAAAATCACACAAAATCGAAAAATGACAGTACCTATCGCTTTGAAAGGGTTTTTATTCTCTTTCAAACAATTTATTACGAAAAATCTTCTAAATTGCTTACTACTCGAGTTGTATGAAAAAATATTGGTAAAAAACAGCAGATTGGAAAAATTCGAGAAAAAAAAGTTTGATCATGAGAATGAATAGTAGCCTACTTTGTAAACCGAACAAATTTTATTCTTTCCAAAGTTAGTAAGTGAGTATATCAAAAGTTTTCAATTTTTTGCTTCAAATGTTATTTAGCCCCTTCTATTTTCACGATATTCAACATGTTGACTCGATATTTTTTATGGAGGCACGTGATTATCCATACAAATCTTGTAGTTTGACATCCGTTCACCGTATTTTTACTTAATTGGACACAACTCTTGGTAATTAGCTTGGAAAGAAACGATAAAATACCTGATCCTTATTATACACCCTGAATCACTCAATGCAAAGTAGCGTTAAAAAACTAACCCTTAAAATTTCATTCACCAAAGACTCGCAATAGCGAGGCAAACAGAACCGGTTACAGTACATTTGAAACAATAGTATAATATTTAATTCGAAATGTAAAACGAAACGAAGAAGCCTACAGGCAGGCACGAATATCGAACCTCACACACAGATTTTCGATAAAATTCCAGAACCCATTGCGTACGTATTATTGGATTCGTTAAAATGGTTTAGACATGTCAACTCTATTGAGAGCTTATTTAAGTGACAAACTCGTAAAAGATAGCACGTGGAAGCTTGTTAGTTTTAAATTCAGAAGAATTTCGCGTCAATGGTTTTGAAATAAAGTAGGTCGATTCGTGCGGCGCTGCTGGTTGTAGCTATGTAAGTATTTTTAGTTTATAAAAAAATTACGAGAAATATTTTTTTTCTGCTATTTGATGAAATAAATATATATCGTACGTATGTATAGTATATGGTTTCCGTATCCTTAGCGAATCGCTCTCATTAAAAGAAAAAAAAATCTTGTGAAAATATTCTTTTCTGGGGTTTTATTGAAAAAGAATTTGTACCAAATGAATGGAAAAAACTAAGGCTTTCATTTAGTATAGAAACGACGACGTTGCCTATGAGAATTATGACGTCATTGGTATACGCGGAAATACAATTTTCAACGTATTAAACGTGAAAAATTGACAATTCAATTTTCGGCACGCCGATCCAGCCTCCTTTTCGAAGAATTACCGCATTGACATGATCCGAAAACGAACCAGCCGCAGTTGTATTCGATATACTATGAAATTTCTCCTTTCGTAGTGTATTAGTTTCCTATAAAGACGTGTAGTATTCGACGAACAAAAAGTCTGTCTTTAATGAAGCCTATTTCGGACCTTACAAATTCATTTCCTTCATTACGTAATAAATTTCGGTCTCGTTTTCTCGATTATTTTTTTATATTCGTAGGTTCGTCAAACGATGCGGAGGTATCACGTTGTTATAAATTTTCGCGTTAGAAAAACAACAAAACAAAAGGTAAATGAGGCATCAAAATTAGAAAAAAATTCGCCCGAGTATGAAATGAAATTTATTTTGTACGGGTGACTTGAACTGGACGAGTGTTAGGAGGTGAGCGGAAAGGTGAAAGTTCGTTATCTATTCTAACTAGAGTAAAAATTTCGCTCCATTTGGTCGAACGAGGTATTCGTTTTGAGAGATTTTTTTTTTTCCAAATCAACCCTACGACTGGGGTCTAACATGCCTGCATTAAAGATTTAACCGATTAAAAAAGTTGTTGCCAGGTGGAAAATAACACGCAGTGGTTGAGGATTTAATTGCAAACAAAAAAGTAATTATCGTTGCCTACGTTTTAGTTCAAATCAGCCCTTAGTACGACGAGTACATGTGAATTTTTTGTTTTATGGCAGTAAAGGAATCTTTTTTGATAGTTTTTATCGTTTAATATAATTTTTTTTATTTCATCAATTTATTAACTTTTCATTCATTTTTCAACATTCTATATAATTTACTAATTAAAATATTACAAACAAATTTTTAAAAACTAAATCATCGATGTTGAATCGAATGATGGCCATTACGAAAATAAGCAGGATAATTTCGCACTCTAGGAATTGCGAATTCTTCTTCATATTTAACAAACTTGAAAAAAGGGAATAATATAAGATTGCTCAACTTTTTTTTGAAGACTGCTGTACAAAAATTATTTCCTTTTTTTTCAAGTTCGTTAAATATGAAGAAGTTCTTCATATTTAACAAACTTGAAAAAAAAGGGAATAATTCTTGTACAGCAGTCTTCAAAAAAAAGTTGAGCAATCTTATATACTCGTATTCAGCTTTAATTAGAAGTTCTGGAATTTCTTTTTTGAGAATTAGAATGATTGTTTCTGAAGTTACTTCTCTCAACTGATTAAGAACTCCAACTGTCTTGTGATCTCATTGGATGTATTTAGAACATGAAGTCTCCCAGTTCATTGTGTGTATCAAAAACTTAGAGGAGATGATGGCCCGGCACTTCTACTGTCACTAGAAGGTAGTAAAATGCAGGACCATCATCTCTTTCAAGTTTTTGACACGATGAACTGAGAGACTTTTGAATATATTTCTCCCAAATATCAGGGAATTCATAATCGGGAAAAGCAATCACAGCTTTTTTATATTCTTTATTATTCATTTCTCGAATTAGGGCATATGCACAGTAATCTGTCAAGGTGCTATTTATAATGTATTCGCAGGAGTGTAACTTGTAATTGTGTATATTTTTATAAACATATCTATCTATAGATCTTGAGGCTTTTTTGACCATGAGTCCATGTCATTGAAGGCGATATTTCATTTCTTTTCTCGTACTCATTAGCAGTATTTAGGTGGAATATGATAATCGAAGCATTATATTCTATCTTACATCCAATGCGTTTATCTTCCTTATGTAGCTGCACGAGGGTTTTCATGTAATTTTTAAATGTCTTTTTATCTTCTAACATATTCTCAGTTTAAGCGTATGAAATTGAAAAATTATTAGCATCATAATCGTCACCAAATTGACGTGTCGCATGAATGTTCTTTCATCAACTCAATCAAAGTTATATTTTCAAATACTGTAGATGCAAAAAATGCTTACCATGTAGTTCTGAGAACATAAATTGCATTGCTGAAAACTCCGAAATCACCTTGAGAAACAATTCCATTTTTACTATTTTTCACAACCACTCTACTCAAGCATTTTAAATATTCTATTTCAAACAAGAAAAATGTTGATATGCCAAGAAAATGATTAATTAATGTGTTATCATAGAATTTGATAGATTAATGTGATTAATATTATATCTATCAAATTTTATCATTTGAGATTAGGTTCAAAATTCTAATGATATGTAAGTGTGTGTGACGAGATATAGTTTGATCAATTTTTTAAAACCTTTTTATTACTAAAATTTTTAATCGAATTATAAAACTTTGAAACGTGTATTTTTGATTTCACGAATAGAGAAAATTTATCAATTTTCAGTGCATAAAATTTAGCCTCACAAAGTACGAGAAATTAATTTTGAATTATTTTTTCCCAGAAAAGTTAATACAAATAAGATAATTCATTAGCTCGGTTAACAAACAATTCCTTCCTGACACTCGTACATATTTTAAATTCGTATTTACGGCAAACTGGGTATGCAATTTAATTAACACATAGGAAGTTTGCATAATAACTTTAAATCCGGGGGCATTTTTAAAGGTTTGAAAATTCTATATTATTGAATTAAGAAATATATTTTTGAATTTTGACAATTTTTTCAGTTATTTGAATCAGATTTAATTTTTTTTTCGACAATTTTTGATGAACAATTGAAAAAAAATTAGGAAAAACGAGAATTTTGAATATTTTGATTAAAATGATCACAAAACGAGTATTCATCCGAGTATTTTGACTCGTTGAACAGGAATCTGGAGTTAGTTTTTGAGCTTGGGTTCTTTCTTTCTACATAAAATTTCCAAGATATGATAAATTTTATAAGTAAAAATTGATTTTTGAGAATTTACGTATAATGAAAACTCAAATAGTGTACTTAAAAGTGAATTAAGCTTATGAACAGGAATTCAGGATTATTTATTCAATTTGGTCTTTTTATTTTTTTTTATTTTTTTGAAATTCACGCCAGATTTGTGTTCCAAGCAGGGAAAAACGACGACAAAACCTCTCGATTTTGGGACTATTTTACAACGTGCTATCATCACTACTAAATTTCGTTTTCGAACCGCCATTTTGCAATTATAGTTCTGTCAAATATACGTCGATAATTCCACGATGATGGACGTATCATTATAGCACAAACGAGAAATTATTTATGGGTAGAAATATCACGTTGTGAAATAGCCTCAAAAGCGACCGATTTACAGCAATTTTTTCTATCAAAAGTTGATAAATGACTTGGAAAAATTTTGAAAAATATGTTGGGCATTGGTTCAAATATAAGCCAAATTGCTAATTAAACTTTACGCTGAACACTCAAAATTCAGAGGAAAATTTTTCATTTCTAATGAGTTATGAATTTTGCTTAGAAATGTATGATACATGAAGAGAATTTTTCGATTTTAATATCGAAAAATGTACAATTTGGGACCTGAAAATTTCTATTTTTCAAAACATTACTCCAGTCTCGCTCGAATGCACGTTCACATTAGATATAAATTACAAACCAAAGAGTCAAGGGCGAAAAAAGCCATGAAATTTTGTTTGTAATAAATCACTTATCACAATGAAACATTTTAAAACTGTTTGGGCTCAATTAAAAAAAATATACTTGGTGTGTTTCCCCTTTTATCCGTCGAGATTTTATGCTCAGTTGTCAGCAAGGCTGGTGGGGGGGGGGGAGGATTGGAGTTAGAATCACCGTCCTCAAGGCCAAAAAAAGGGGGTACTTTATTGAAAAATCCATTTAAAATTAACATCGTAATATCATTTTCAAATTATTAAAAATAAATTTTCATCAAAAAAGAGTCAATTCAAAATTGAAAATTGAAATCATGATTTTTTCCACTATAAAAGATCATGATTCATAAAAATCATTAATTACAAAAAAAATCTTGAAATTTGAACCTATTTTGGAACAGTAGTGCGCATAATTATGGAGTTCAGAGCTTCAGGCAATCCTAGTTTTTTTCTGATTTCGGCATTTTTAACTCAATTCAATGATTTTTATCGTGATTTTAATGATTTCTGGATCATAAATGTAGTTGTTCCACATTTCGATGATTTTTCTCTCATAAATATTGAAAATTACTTATCCCTGCGAAAATGATTGTAGGTCAATCATCATAAAATTTAAATCATTCACTTCAATTATTGAACTCATGATTTTGGGTCATCCTGAAAATTTGTGCATCCATATTTTTTGCCCAATTTTTCGTCACGCTTTTAGCATAGGATATGCTTTTGCTATGAGTAACTCCGCGGAAAACCAGACGAAATTCTATGATGATGACTTTCAGACATTTTGTCAGAATTTTTTGGACTTGGAAAAATTTTCAGATCTCCATTGACTTGTTGAAGAAAGATTTAGAGATAAATTTAGATTTTTTCAACTTGGAAAATTGATTTTCAGACATTTTGTCAGGCTTTTTTGTACATGAAAAATTTTTAAGAACTTGAATTAATTTTTGGATATGGAAAATTTCAACTTCATGAATTTGAAAAATTTCAAGAAATTTCAAATCAAACATTTTGTGAGACAGCTTTTTACCTAAGGCTGACTTTTAGACATTTTGTCGGACTTTTTTGAATTTGGAAAAATTTTCAGATTTCTACTCAATTTTTGTGCTTGGAATTGGCATTCGAAAAATTTTCAAAAAAATTTCATTATGAAATTCGCTTACGAAAATTCATTACAATGACTTTTAGATATTTTGTCTGACTTTTTTAGACTTGGAAAATTTTTCAGAATTCAAATGGCTTTTTGTAATTTGAAAATTTCAAATATCACGACTTTATGGACTTGAAAAATTCACGTACAAAAGCATATCCTATGTTTTATAATTTCGTGGGTGGTATGGAAATAGTGAGGACTTTTTTTTTCAACTTTTAAGTATTTTGTTTGACTTTTTCGGACTTGAAAATTTTTAGAAATTCTTTAAGTACTTTTTGGACTTGGAAAAATTTATTTTGTTTCAAAATTTCACTTTTAGATATTTGTTGTCATGCCTTATAACATTTTGTTAGACTTCGTAAATTATTAGAGATTGATTTTTTAGCATTTGGTATGCTTTTGAGATGACCAAACTTGCAAAAAATGACACAAAATTCCGTCATGTTGGCTTTTAGACATTTTGTCAGACTTTTTGGACTTGGAAAAAGGAAAATTTCAGAGATAATGCTAGCTTTTAGACATTTTGTCAAACACTTTGGACTTTTTGGACCGTGAAAATTCTAGAATTCACGGCAACTTTCCAACGTTTTTTCAGGCTATTTTAAATTTTCTGAACTTGAAAAATATTTCAGATTTCAAAAGATTTTTTGGGCTTGGAAAATTTCAAAAATACCGACTTTTTCGATTTTCAAAATTTTTATAAAGTGGTCATTGGGCTTGAGAATTAGAAAATTTTAGATTATTTCAAAATTTTACTTTTTTAAAGTCAGACTGGAATGTGCATTTCAGTTTGACATAACAGAAAAAGCAAAAACATATCCTATTTTCTATGCTTTCATGGGTAGTGTGGAAATGGAAATGACCAGGGGCAAATGCAGAGGAATTTTTGTCACTTTTTTTGTAAATGATTTTGACCATCTCTGATTTTGAATGAGAAGTAATGCATGTGGAATCAGGAAATCCAAAAAAATTCGACCAGAGTCAAAACTTTTTAATTTGTAGCTCCTCTCTTCGCCATCAAGCCAGCTTCAGTTCGTCTCTGAATGCGAGTGAAAACCGAAACCGATCTCGAATATGTAAATTAATTAATCATAAATAGCTTATATCATCCTCCTAGAGAAAATCCTAAAACCAGTCTTGGTTTTAAGTTACATCTCTGATCGTTTTCATCGAATTAATAGGAATTGAAACCAATATCGTGATACTCGAGCAACTCCGGGGCTTTAAAAATCCCCTCAATAGCAAAACCAACAAATATAAAACAATAGGTAGCTAAAAACAACAAAATTACAGTACGAGTAGGTCTAGATATATACAAATACGTATACGAGTATAAAGATACGAACCTTCTTAAGAAACAAAGCGTTGCATGTTCCGGACGCAATTTTCCAATGTCTATGTCTATAAATCTGACATCCGACATTTTCGTCAATATTTAATTTAGACTGACTGCTATAGAGAAGGAAATGCAAAACATCTCGTTGGCGTTTTTTAATACGTGCGGTACTTTGGGAGGCGGAGGTAGCGCCTCGGGTAGTGGTAGTTGTGGCGGTTCGGTTGACTGATATCGAAACGGACGTCGTAGAGGTGGTGGTAGTTTTGCAGGTCCCTTCGTCGTCATGATCGCTGCTGGTATCCCATGCGCTGAGTACGGTTCCGATAAAAGTAAATAGTTGTTGAACGTGATTGTCGAACTCGTCCGGTAGACTGACGACGCTACCTCGGCCGTCGTCGCGACAACACGAGGCCGAACGCCTGTCATCGTTCCTGGTGGCAAATTCGTTTACCGGGCTCTCGGTGAAATGGACGGTTTTATGGCGACGTCGTCGCGATAGCAATATCGCATTCGCATTGTCGCCGGCACCTCGTTCGCGTTCGCGTGGTTCGCCGCTACCGCTGCCGCTGCCGCCACATCGTTGCTTTTCTACCCTCGTCTCTTCTGCGTTTTTCGTTGTGGTGGTCTTCGACGTGCCACCGGATTTGTCGACGATTCGACGAATTTTGGATCCGCATTTTGACGCCGTCGATTCTACCATTTTACTTAGCTTATCCGTTTTGCCAGCATTTGCGAGAACGGCAACTTTTTAGAAAACCGCTCGGCTCATCGAGGTGTTTCAAAATTGCACGGCGCCGCCGTTCACCTTGCACCAAGGTGGCGTCGCCAATAAGCAATTCAGCCGGCGAACAGATCGCTGCTCGGTTAGTTTAAAAAAACTCATCAACGAAATTGTCGGTCGTTGGATGAAATGAAATGTACGAGTACTACGAGTAGTATTACGGTGAGATTCGTTTCGAGTTTTTACTTTATTTTTCATTTTCTCGGTTACTGGCGCGAGGTGTGCTTTTTTTCTCGCCCCGCACTCTCTTCGCCATCCCTGTCCTTCTAGCCGGCTTTCGCGTCGCTCGATCGCTGCTAACTGTCGTCGTTGCCGACGCCGTCGTCGTCGTCCTCCGAGCCCTCTTCTTCTTCGTCGTCCTCCTCGTCGTCGTCGTCGTCTGTTGTTTTATTGTTTGAATTTCATCTTCGTCTTTTAAATGAATGTGTTCCGTTGTCGTGCCATCATAACGTTCGGTTCATTATCGATTGGCCTTTTTATCGGATGCGGATTTCGGCTTTTATTTTCACCTCTCTACTGATAAACCGTCGTGTTTCATCACCTGCGTTGCAAATGTGCGGTCTTGTTTAGCGCATACGTACTGTGCACGTCGTGCCAAGCACGTATTTTATTATTTAACTATAGTATGTGCGTTCTCATTGCTGCGTTGGGCATTTGTACGATTGTGTAGGTTTTAGATAGATGTGTCGGGGTAACGAATCTGCCATTGGTGCCTATCTATGCCTTTCTATGGACCTATTTCCTATGTTTAGCTGGCTAGAATATATTTGAAATTATTCCAGGTGAAATGATTGATCGTGTTGAATTTTTGTTCAGCCTCGAGGAAATTTGTTGGGATTTTATGCCAAAAAATATATTTTTCGAAATACATTTTACTACCTTGAATTGAGATTGTGAGGTCATTCAGATGAAATTTTTCAAAATTGCTCTAAAATCGTGAAAAAAATGATAAATAATTTTATCCTAGAAATGTAATCGGCGTATGAAAAGATACCATTAAAACTACTTTTATTCTTTCATGATTTGTGGTGGTTAAGAATGAGTTAGGTAAAAACAAACTACAGTTATGAACAGCTTTATTGAAGGAGATGAAAAATTGAAAATTTACATCATTAAATGGACCTTTCTCTTGATTTTTTCGACTCAAACTGTAAATTGTTTGGAATAAGGTTTATCAAAATTACCTATTTGAAAATTTTTGTACTCAAATCTAATTTTTCCCATCAAAAATGCAATTTTGTGATGACTGGAGAGTAGAAGGGGACAGTTACGCTATCTGCCCGTATAGTTAGGTCCGGCCCTGGTTCTAGGAACAATGTTTGTCACAAAGTTTGTCACCATAAAAAACAAAAAAACAAGTTTTTCGCTTGAAATATTTCATAATGAAAAAATATTAGGTAGTCATGAAAAAAGTTACAGTGTTTCATTTGGGTTAATGATTTGAGGCTCCCCGGGGAAAATCTTTAGGCCGTATCTCAAAAATCCCCTTAATTATCTCGACGCAAACGAATATGATTGAAATAGGGTGTTGCTAAATGATGATCATTTTTCAACGTAAAAAATATTCTATTTTTTTTCATTTCGAATTCATAGAGCAATGTTTTAAAAATTTCAATCTGTCATTTTTAGGAATATTCTCGAGATTCAATTTTGAAAAAATGGAGTTCAAATTTGTGTTCAATTGATTATGTTGAATCTGTATTTGAGCCAGTGTAAAATTCACTTTTGCAAAAAATCGTTGCAACGTAAATAAAATATTGTTGAAATATTAAAAAAATACAGATGGATTTTTCAAAATTATCCGAAATTTTAACCGAATCATTAAATTATTGAATTTATCTTTTTTCTTGGATTTATTTACATTTTCTAATCAATTTGTTTTTTTTTTAAAATGAATATAATTTCGGACAAAGTTATAAGTATTTGGCAAAAAAAACAAAAAAAAAACACGTTAATTGACTTGAGTTTTTAATATTGCAGAAATACTCGTAATGGCACAGATTATTGAATATGATGTACCTAATGAGTTTGTACTGAAATATCATGCGAGTACCTTAATTAATTTTGGGCTGGAAGTCGTTGGAATAGAATTTTTTGGGCAAAAAATGTCTTCGGGACATTTCAACAAAAGTCATAATTAGAATAACCAAAAATATTTTCCCACGAATCACACCATCCCGGTGAAAGAGCTTGAAAAAAACATATTTTTCGGGGGGGGGGAATGCAATATTTAGGTAAGTACTCGTATTTCAACCAAAATTTCAATAATTGAAAAAAAATTGAATTTTTTGGAAATTGGCAAATGGCAGGATTATATCAAAAATCTCTACATGGAAAATCGGAAAGATGTTTTTTTGACAACTTCAAAATGCACGTTTTTGTGGATAGTGGTGTATTGAGGGGGCTCCAAAGGATTTGGTTTCGACTGAAACGTTGGAAAATCGACGAAATTTGAGCTTTTGAAATCTCTTTTCTGCAAAAATTCTCGTCCTCGCTTCGCTCGAGCTCAATAAATTTTCTTTTTGACATGGATATGTCTTATGGCTGGGTGTCAATCTGAAAATGTTGTCCATTTTTCATGTCCATAAATTCCATTACGAAATTCCTTGACGATGATTTTAGGCATTTTGTCATACTTTTTTGGACTTGAAAAAATTTTCAGATTTCCATTAACCTTTTTAAACTTGGAAAATTTCAGAGATAATGTTGACTTTTAGACATTTTGTTGGACTTTTTTGAACTTGGAAAATTTTCAAGAACTCAAATTAATTTTTGGACTTGGAAAATTTCAACTTTATGGACTTGAAAAATGTCAAAAAAGTTCAAATCAGACATTTTGTCAGACAGCTTTTTACCTAAGGCTGACTTTTATACATTGTGTCGGACTTTTTTGAATTTAGAAAATTTTTCAGATTTCTACTAACTTTTTGAACTTTGAATTGGATTTCGAAAATTGTTTTAAAAAATTCCATCACGGAATTCACTTACGAAAATACGTTACAATGAGTTTTAGGTATTTTGTCTGACTTTTTGGACTTGAAAAATTTAAAGAAAATTTCAAATATCACGACTTTAGGGGCTTGAAAAATTCAACGGCCAAAAGCATATCCTATGTTTTACTTGAATGCTCTTTTCTGCAAAAATTTTCGTCCTTTCTTCGCTCGAGCTCAACCAATTTTCTTTTTTGATAAAATGATGGGCCTTTTTTTTTCAATTTCACGTAAAATATCACATTTTTTTCTGGTCAATACCCCTCCTTCTCCTTGAATTTTCACCCTGTTTTTGCTCAATCGACAATTTTTTCACTTTGAAGAGCACATATTTTTAGATTTTAAAATAAATATCTTAACAAAAAAAACTTCAATAAAAAATCAACGAGGACATCATTTCAGGTTCAATATCTATATCAAATTTTCATGAAAAAAAGCCTTTAATACAATTTCATTACAATTTTTAAAAAAATCATAATCTTAAATCAATGGAAGATCGTTTATTTGCTCTCTAAAAAACTGACATTTCCGTAATATTGATTTTCTATTTTCATTGTGTCTATGACAATTATATGATGATATCATGATTTCAAAATTTGCAGGTGAAAAGTTGTAAAAAATTGTCGGTAGGTACCTAATGGTTTCCCAAGAAATGACTTAGTAGGTAATAAAATAAGAAAAAAAATGAGAATAAGTATCTCCTTTGAAAGGAAAATTAGGAAAATTTTATGACTTGATCATTTTTTGTTAAAGTAACTGAGAAATAAATAAAATGTACGATTTTATGATTTTTTTCTGATTTTTCAGGTAAATTGTAATCTTTTTCGTTAAAGGGAGCTAGAAAAAGTTGGAAAATTTGGTTCTACAAACTGTAAACTTAGATAGAAATGATTACAAATATTTATTCGACAGTATGTAGGCAGGTTAATGCAGTTAAAAAAATATTTTTTTATTTTTCGATGGAAGAAAATATGCTATTCCCTCTCTCATCTTTAAATTCCAAAATTAAATTTAATAAATAGCCTAATCCTAATACTTTTGTAAGTACAATTTTTCTAAATTTAAATAATAAACCGTAATATTCTGTGTTCCTAAATTGAAAATAGGTAGGTACCTACAAGCAAGTTGACTGTATTCTATTACAGTAGATATTTTGATGGCAGATTAAGGCAAACGAATAGGGCTGAAAAGATTGATAAAATTAATATTAAAACGGCACGATTCGTTACCCTGTTCGGGATTTGAACCAGTGACTCAGTTTAGCATAGTTTATCCAGGTATTTTCAATATTCGCCACAAATTGAAAACTCGTTAACTTTTTTTTCTCGCTGATACCAGCACGAAGAATAAAAAACGAACGTAAAAAATTCCCCACGTCGTGTTTTCTCTTCGCAGCCCGGTACGAATGAATCTACGGTACGAGAAAGACGCGAAAATACGTATCTATCGAAGGTATATAGCAGAAAATGTCACATGGTTAACATAACTGACACTTTTTTCTCTCAATATATCGGCGAAGAAAGTTGGTAAAAACGAGACGATTACAACATCGATTCGGTTGTCAAAGTTGGAAATACGAGATATCGAGGTATGTTACGAGGCTGCGTTTCTTATCAATTTAGCATGTTCGTGGAAAAACCTCGCTCGGGAAAAAACCCCCGTAATGGTATTTCATTTTTGGAGATGAAGACGGAGGCTCACTTGTGCTAGTTTAATTACAAGCCGAGCAACGTAACCGACGACGAGTAATTAGGTATAGTACCTGGTACCTACAGCAGGGGGATGTTTCCTCAACTGGTAAACTGCAAAGACTGCTAAATTACCCATACGTAAGGCAGCGAACAAGTCGAGTTTTAAGGGTAAAAGTGAAATTCATCTAAACACTTTTTGCCATCGTAAAGTTTTTATTATTGAAGCGTTCAGGCAGAACTGCCTAATTGTTATAGTTGCAAGTTGGCTACAAAACTTACAAATTTTAAAGCTCGATAATTCCTCAACTTTAATAACTAATTTTTCACGCGCCGTATTATTCCGAGACGAGTGCGAAGGGAAGCGAAAAAATAAAAATGAGGGGTGAATTCCCCGAGTCTAAAAAGTGATTACCCCGTGGCGTTGATAAATTTATTATAAACGGTCTCGTGTGCCGCGTTCGTGAGACCGCTTCGGCGAACGTAGGTATAAAAATTGTATATTTGGCAATTTTCTTGCCATATAATTTAGACATCATCGAAATCGCGAGATAATTTAAAATTTAGATTTTTTCATACCGCCTGACGCGACGAGCTCGTCTCATCTCGTCTTCGTTTTCTTTCTTTCTTTCTTTTTTTTTCAACTAAAATTTTTTATAAGGGTAAATTAAAAGGGTTGGCGGTTCACGGTTCCCGCGCCCTCATCGATTCTACAACTTAATATTCGTGTTATGAGAGAAAGATATTTTAGAAATGACGGTATAGTACACTATAAGTAGTAATTTGCATATAACAAGAACAATATCCGTAAAGAATGCTGATCATGTTAATAAGCTCAATTATATTGAAATAGCTAGTTCGCCTGGGTCTTTTTTTTTTTCGAAAAAAAAAAAGGTTTCACGTTTTTTTTTTCAAGTATCGCGAGCCCGCTCGTATCGTTTAGTGGGAATATATACGATGAGGTTTTTTTTTTCACGCAGACGTCGAAACGCCCCCGATATGAGGTTAAATTTTTACAACGGGTCGTTTTTAGTATACCACGATGAGGCAATATATTTTCACGAATGGTTGAAAATTATCTGCAGCCAACTATACGAGCAAGTGTACTTACAGGGGTTCTTGTTAAATGCGAATCTCATCGTCGCTGTCGAAGAAAATCTATTCGAATGGAACCGAGTTACACGTCTCGTCAGAATAAAATTCATCGATACGTCGCGTCGATGTATTAATATCAATGGTAAAGGTTGCCTGGGGCGGGGAAATGGCGAAGGAGTGAAATTTAAGATTATTTTGTAAAGAGGCTTGCATTTATTCGAGGATTTTGTATGGTGTATACGAGGTGTTTCGTAAGTGTGATATTTCCTTCGAACGAGTAGTTAGGCAACTCATGCTGAGTACGAGTGTGTATGTTTACTGGGTTTTCGAGTTGCATAAGCAGGATATGTTTGTCGTTTCCAAAAATTTTATTTGTAGTTCTGTAAATTTGGTGTAACGTTACGATCGTAATAAATGAAGAGTTGCAGTTTGTGAAATTGAAAGGGGCATTCAAAAAAAGTTTCAAAATCGACGTCTGTCGGATTATTTTCCAGACAGAGTTTTATTGTGTACGAAATATTTTATTTATGCGAGATGAATTTTCAATTTTTGTCATTTTTGTTGAAATGGTGAAAAATTTATCTCGACAATTTATCGTATTAGGAGTATTTTGTATATAAAAATAGATATCTGTTTTAGTAGGACAAACTTCAGCTTTTTATCTAGCAAAAATTGAATTTTTACAAAATGATCCAGTAAAATGAATGGGGTTTGCCCCTGCAATTCGAAAATAGGCAAATATATGTGCTTAGATCCAGGATTGGTTACTTGTTTACTAGGTTGAAGGAGATATTTGGTAGAAAAGTCATCAGAAGAGCAAGTTGCCAGCTTTGAAAACTGAAGGGGCAGATTCCTATTGGACAATTTTTAAATCAAAACATATTTTCAGTCGTGGAAATGGGTAATACCTTCAAAACTGAACGAATTTTTCTCAAAGATTTTTTGTCAAACGTCAAGATTGAATCAGTCGAATTATACAGGGTGGCTCACATAGATGGTCGATAGTTTTGAAGATGTAAAAAAGTCATACCTACGGTTTTATTTTGAAAACATGGATTTTCTGACCAAATAAAGGGTGTTACGAAAAAAAAAGAAGTTGAGAATCAAAATTATAGAGATTGAAATTTTCTTTCTGCAACAAAATTTTGATTGATATGTTTTTGCGATGACCGAACCCACGAAAAAGGTAACAAAATTTCGTTACACTGACTTTTAGACATTTTGTAAGACTTGTTTTGGGCTTAGGAAGTTTTTCAGAATTCAAATGACTTTTTGGACTTGAAAAATTTCAACTTGATGGACTTGGAAATTTTCATGAAAAGTTCAGATCAGAATATTCTCAGAAAATTTTTACCTAACGCTGACTTTTAGACATTTTTTTCAGACTTTTTGAATTTGGAAAAATTTTCAGATTTCCGTTTACTTTTTGGACTTGAAAAATTTTTGAGATCGGGCTGCATTTCAGACATTTTGTCAGGCTATTTTAGACTTTCTGGACTTGAAATTTTTTTTCCAGATGTCAAACGATTGGACTTGGAAAATTTCAGACATCCTGACTTTTCGATTTTGAAAAATTTTATTAAGAGTCAGTTGACTTTTGAACTTGGAAAAATTTAGATTGTTTCAAAATTTGACTTTCAGACTTCTCACGAGACATGATAACATTGTGTCGGTCTCTTTGAACTTCCATTTAGATGAAGTCAGACATCAAGTCAGATTGAAATGTGCACTTCAGTTTGACATAGCAGAAAGAGCAAAAGCATAATTTTTTCTGTACTTTCATGAGCAGTATGCAAATGATGGTGGGGGGGGGGGGGGGTCCAAGAGGAGTTTTTTTCTAGGAGGTTTAGTTTTAGTGATTTTTGCAATCTAAGTTCTGAATTTGTTATAAACTTTTCACATTACGAACTAAAATTACAAAAATCGTCGAAGCTAAGCCTCCTAGAAAAAAAATTGATTGCAAGAATAGGAGTTTAAGTTCTACAACTTTGGTTCTTTTTTTTTTAGGACCCTTGGTTTGGCTAGAAAACTCAGGTTTTTGGAAAATTTAGCCCAAAAACAAACTTTGTATATGCACTATTTTCCATAAACATGGATTTTCTGACCAAACTAAGGGTCTTAGCAAAAAAATGATAAGAATCAAAATTGTAGATCTTGAAATTCTCTTTTTGCAGCAATTGGTTTGTTCTTTTCAAGGAGGCTTATTTTTCAAAATGTTTGCACTCAAATTTTTTTTCTATTTTCAAAACCATCGACCTTCCATGTGGGCCACCCGTACTTCAAATTCAGAATTTTCGACTGAATTTTTCTACTTTAAATCTTACTTAGACCTTCCAACTTTCATGCTAGGCAAAAAAATCGTCGTGGCAAAATTTACTCAATTTTTAAAGCACCTACTATTCATTTTGAAGATGAATTCTTTTGTTTATCAAACGTTTGTAGCCAAAGCAAGAGGTAAGGGGTCATGACCTCTACATGACAGCTGAAATATTCGAAAATATGATGGAATTTCAGGTTTTGAATATTTTTATTTGCAAAAATTTTCACCTTATCACGTCAAAATAATGCATTATTATGTTTAAAAATTCTACGTAAAATTAAATTTTTCTCCTCGTCACACCCCCTCCCCCTTGAATGACTTTGGCTGGACTACTGTGAGAGACCACGAACCTATTATGTGTAAGTACATGGTTCAGTAAGTCCCTCTTCACTTATATCGAATCTTTGATTCATCTTGAATAAATCCTTGCTACGCTACTATTCGCAGCCCCTTCACTTTCGGGATAAGGTAAAAAATTTATTCAATTTTTGAAATAGAGTATCAGGTCGAAATATGGACCATATTTTTGTTTTGTTGCATAGCTCAGCATCCAATTGTCCAAATTTGGCTTTCTAGGCCTCAAAATGTTTGTAAAATATTATAGTTTCATTTTATGAAGAATTTTTTTTCATTTGTAATTAAGCACTTACTATTTTTTTGTGTTTAAAACTAAACAAAACTTTCAAAAAGTAGTGATTTTGGAAATATGGTGGTGAAATTGGCCCTCTAAAAAAATTCAAGAGCTCGAATAGGTAATTACATCGAAATTTTCCCCTGAAACCTTGTTCCAATCACAAATCATTATGGAGAGTTAGGAAGAGTCCGTATTACTATTCTAGGCCATATTCCTACCTTTCACTCTACTATTCGTTTTCACGATGAATTTTTTAGAATTTTTTTTGTTTCAACAAACTTTCGTAGCCCCTTCAATTACAAACTTAGGCTATATACTGGCAAAATTTATTCAGTTTTTAAAGTACTCGTATTATTCATTCCAAGGATAAATTTTTTTCAAAATTTTTCTGTTTCAACAAACGTTCGTAGCTCCTTCGATTTTGAAACCGGGCAAAAAAAATTTCCGGAATAGAATTTATTCGGTTCTCGAGATGCTCACTATTCCAACGACTGAAAATATGTTTCGATTGAAATTTTTCCAAAAGGGCATTAGCCCCCTTCATTTTCCATTCCTGGCAACCCGTTCAACTGTTATTTCTCGGCGGTATTCGGTTTATATGGAAATCTCAGGGGTCGACATCCGCTCACCAGACACCCTATGAATAGGGGATGCGATATGGTAAAAGTTCGCCGCCTTCAGATTTGCAGAAAGTGAAACGTTCGTCGAAAATACGTGTACATTGCGTTCAATGAATTACTTAGTAAAAAAGGCAACAACCTTATAATAAATATTCGCTCAGAATTGTAACAGATGGCGTAACACAGTTGAAAACGTAGCATCACGACGCCTCCTTGGGGAATACGGCGGTAATTACGGTAAGTAAATAACAAAAGGAAACAGTTATTCGGGTAAACATAATATTCTCATATGAGCGGAAATTTTTCCCAGCAAACGTGGTATTATAGTCGTCGTCGTCGTCGGCGGCGGCGTGTAATTTAATCATGGCGACTTTTATAGCTGCAAATGGTTTGGAAATAGTTGTAGGTAGTGTGTGATATTAATTTAAACGACGTATTGAATTTTCGAGTCATCGGCTCGTAGCATTTTCGCATCCTCTATAATTACGTGAGATGAAATAGCAACGGCGCGACGCCGACGACCGGCTGCGGCGCTGTAGACTAAAAACCCTCTAAAAGGTATCACATAAATGGGGGCAAGAAAAAAGTATAATTTTTAGCCGAAGCTTTGTAAATTCAATTACTCTTTTTGAAATGTAACAAACGACCCTAAAATTACGTTCCTCTATTAGCTATCCGCTTTTCTTTATCGTTTTACGTGCAAACAATGTGTAACCTTTTTTTACTATTAAAAACTGCGCCATATGGTTCGTGCGAACGTACAGGGGTCGAGGCAAAAGCACCGGCCAAGTACCGAAAGCGAAATTTTACGCCTCTTTTTACCTCACAATATAAAATTTAGATAAGAAAACGCGAATTTATATCAACTTATGGAACAGATTGACTTTACAGTCTACCAAAAATGAGCAAGCCAGAGAAAAAAAATAGTTTGAAAAATTACATCCGTATTGACAACCACTTTAAAGGTAAAAAATTATCAGCCTGTTTCGAAACAACGAAGACATCAACAAACACCGTACAAATGAGCAACGCAGACTATAAATAATAAAAAAGGTTTTGAAAATGATGAAAAATAATTTGAAAAAAAGAACTAACTCGTTATTCACGCGAAACAATTCACATAATTTTCGTCACACGTTCGTCGCGAACAGCATTATTTTAAACATCGTATAAAAAATTATTCACTCGATGCAGAAAAAAAATTACGACTGCGGACGCGAAACACCGAAGTACTCGAATCGAACGGACGCGAATTCGCCGAAACAACCAACTAACTTAATTCTCGAACGAGTTCATCCTCGTCGGCGAAAAATTTCTCGTACTTGCGTATCGCAGAAGTACACTGGCGGAGCTCGATGATGCGCGCGCATATGCGTAAAAAAATTACCATAATTTTACTATTAATTTGCGTGTTGATAAATTTCGTCGAATAATTGTTTTCAAGAAGAGTGCAAAAAAAAAATTTGCGAGGTCGAATTTACCCGCCGAAAGGACGTGTTTTTGCCGAGCCAAAAAATAAAAAAAGTAACATCGGCGTGAAATTAATTTGGCGGGTGCTTGCGGGGTTGCGTTTTCATAAGCCTAAGGGGATTTGACATATTACATATTTAATACCCACGACGTATTCCGCAGATACGAGTATGTAAAATGTTTAAAAATACCGAGCTCGACGAAATGATTTTTATTCGATTTTGATAATTGAAATTTACTCGCGGAGGGGTTTTTTTTCAAGGTTTGATTTATCGACGAAGCTCGAAGCTCGAAGCTGGTCGGATGGGATTCGATTGTTTTAATCGTTACGTCGTCGTTGTTTGACTTTGAGCGAAATGTGTTTCATATCTGTGGTTTGTTTGGTATTTTTATCGTGTGTTTGTTCGCAGGTGAGATATTTGCTGGTGGAGTTTGTTTTCAATCGATTCGTGGGCTGGTATTGGTCGATTTTTGTCGCATGATTTGACCAGCGTCTTGTAATTGTTTTGGAAACTGAGTGCTTTGGTTTTGGGTGAAAGTTGATTTTATTTGTTTTTTTTTTCGTCTAGGAAGAGCGTAGCAGGGTTTATGGGGGTTATTTGGCCCTGAGCACCGAATTTGAAATTATCCGGTGGAAGTTGGTCTTTGTAGTCTAAAACCCTCCTGACAAAATTTTTAGCTCAATATCTCAACCCTAACTCCTTCTGTGAGGGTTAAATGTGGATTTTCGTTGAAAATTTTTATTTTTAGTAGTTTTCAACCGAATTTTTTCAAACTTGTAGAAATAGTAGACAATATCAAGGGTAATTTATGAAATTTTTTGGAAAAAATTTCATACACTTTTTCAAGGTCAAACGGACATTTTAAGTTTTCTAAGGGCCATTTTGGTAACCCCTTTCAAAGATGCAATTCTGAAAAAAAAATATTGTGTACCTAGTCTAGATGTACAAACTTCATATCTTTATAGAACTTGATATCGTGGTGCGTCATCTTCAAAAATGCAAAAAACCGATTTTTTGTCTATTTTTTATCCATAGCTGGATCATTTCTGATCTAAATTTTTTTTTCTTGCATTATATCATAAATGATACCCAGATATACCATCAACCTGTATTTGAACCAAATTCGTTAATTTTTTCCCTTTTTCAAATTTCCATTTGAAATTCTCCAATGAAGCCATTCTGAGAGCCCACAACCTTTTCTAGATCACCTAGGGGCCTAAAAATCATCTCTGGACTTGTTTGAAGCCGAATTCTGCCATATATTGCAATTTCAGCAAAATCGTGGAATTTTGATTTTTTTGCCTTTTTCAAAAATTAAGTATTTTTGACTTAGAAAATATTACGTGAAATAAGTTGAAAAAATCAAAGTCTCTTGATTTTGCTGAAATTGCAATATATGATGTATATCGACTTAAAACAAGTTCAGACATGATTTTTAGGCCCATAGGTTATCGAGAAGAAGTTGTGGGTCCTCAAAATGGCGTCATTGGAGAATTTCAAATGAAAATTGGAAAAGTGGGAAAATGAACGAATTTGGTTCAAATACAGGTTGAAGGTGTATTTGGGTGTTATTTATGATATAATGCATGAAAAAAAATTTCGACTAGAAATGACCCATTTAAGGGAGAAAAATATGAGAAAAAATTGGTTTTCTGAATTTTTGAAGACGACATACCGCGATATCAATTTCTACAAAAATATGAAGTTGTACAACTAGACTAAGTACACAATATACATTTTTTTCAGAATTGCATCTCTGAAAGGGGTTGCCAAAATGACCTTTAGAAAGGTAAAAATGTCCATTTGACCTTTAAAAAGTGCTTGAATTTTTTTTCAAAAAATTCCAAAAACCACCCTCGATACTAAATACTATCCCTGCAACTTTGAAAAAATTCGGTTGAAAACTTCCAAAAATATAAATTTTAAACGAAAATCCACATTTAACCTCCAAGAAAGAGTTAGGGTTGAGATATTTAGACCATAAGGATCTAACTTCCAATAGATAATTAAAAATTCGGTGCTCAGGGTCAAATCACCCCTATAAACCCGGCTACGCTCTTTGAACAAGTGTGTACCTATTTATTTGGTGACGTACCATTCGAATCGTTTATTTTGAAAAACAAGGCAATTCGATGTCCAATTTTTAAAAAAAAATTATGTGGTGTCCAAAATAACTTTTTGAATAAATTCACCCCCTACAGGTATCTTTTTTCAGTACAGTCGAATGGACTTACCTTGTTTTGAAATTAACCGACTTATGAAAAATCTACGAGCCAAACAAAAGTTCAGTAAAATTATCGTTTTTATTGTAGGTATTATTAAAACAAGACTTTTGCTAGCTTTTTTCACCAATGTACGTGATTTTTCAGCGCTTAATAATGAAAAAGCCACACTGGAAACATTCGAACGAAAATTATAAAGTATAAAAAATTCATTACCTTGTGTCTTACAACTTTTTTCCATTTAGCAACAGAGAGGTGTTGCGAGTTGAAAAAGTAAACGATATTTTTCTCGAATTAATCTCTTATTTTTCGACCTAGCAGATTTGTTCTGCCCTTCTCTCCCCTGCTCTTTCTGAGCAGTTAAAATGGAATGAAAAATGATCTAATGGTAGTGTCAAGACGTATATTTATTTTTGTTTGCAGATTTGTACGTTACGTACGTACTTTTTCATTTTACGAGAAAACTTTGCAATTTGTCTCAAAAATTTATCTAGTTTGTACGTTGGAAATGAAGTCAGCGTAACCTTGATATTTTTTCTTGTCGGAAAATCGTTAGGTTGAATTTGAATGTCATTTATTACAATGAATCCAAACGTTCTTGAAATGGATAATTTTTTAATGTAGTTCGTGTTTATGTTATGGACCAATCAACAAAGCGGAACGAGTCGTAATTACGTTTAAAAAAAAAGTGAAAATCTTTCTCCTTTTGGGATTTATGTATTTACTTGTGAAAAAATGATTCTTATTTTGTTTGAAGCAGTTGCTCATTTTGCCAAGTGCGGTTGAATGTAGCAATACATAAGGTATAAGGTCATTTGGACACTTTAATTAATTGGACAATTGTACTTCTCGACAGATGGGTAGTTTGTAATTTGGCTTCTTTTTAGAGCCCTAAAAGTATCCTATTTTTTTCTTAAAAATATAAACTGAAATCGAGTATGATTAGAACCTGTGTGAATAATCAAATATAATTGATTTTTAAAAATATTTGTTAGATCGATATACAGGGTGGCCTACAATCTACATACAAGGTCGATAGTTTTAAAAATGAAAAAAAAAAGAAAATTTGACTGCAAAAATTTCAAAAACTAAGCCTTCTAGAAAAAACCTATAATCACTCGCAGCAGAAAACGAATTTCAAGAACTACAATTTTGATTCTTAGCCTTTTTTTTCTAGGGCTCTTTGGTCAAAAAATATAGTTTTTTTTTCATTTTCAAACCCAGTGATATTGTATTTGGGATAAATTTCCCATAAACGTTGATTTTCTGGTCAAACTGAGAGTCCTACAAAAAAGTGCCAAGAAACAAAACTTAGAGCTCAAAATTTTATGTATTCCAAACATGATTGTTTTTTGTCTTAAAAGGCTTAGTTTCCGAGATTTTTGCATTCAATTTTTTTGCTTAAGATATGCTTTAGCGGCGTCAGAATTTTTTAGACTTGGAAAATTTCAACTTTGTGGACTTAGAAGTTTTCAAAAAAAGTTCAAATCAGAATTTTGTCTGACAGTTTTTTACCTAACGATGAGTTTTAGACATTTTATCAGATTTTTTTAGATTTGAAAAAATTTTCAAAATTCCATTCACATTTTTGGACTTGGAAAATTTTTCAGAATTCGAATGAATTTTTAAACTTGAAAAATTTCAACTTTATAGACTTTCAAATTTCAAGAAAAGTCCAAATCAGAATTTTGTCTGGCAGGCTTTTACCCAAAGCTGACTTTTAAATATTTTGTGAGACTTTTTTGAACTTGAAAAAATCTTCAGATTTCTACTGGTTTTTTGTGCTTGGAATTGGGCTTCGAAAATTTTTCAACGAAATGCGCTCACGAAAGTCCGTTACGCTGACTTTTACGTATTTTGTGAGACTTTTTCGTTCTTGAAAAATTTTTCAGAATTCAAATAACTTTTTGGATATGGAAACTTTTCAGAAAATTTCGAATATCTCGACTTAATGGACTTGAATAATTTCAAAAAAAGTTCAAATTGTGCATTTTTTCAGGCGGATGTTTACCTACTGTTGACATTCAGTCATTTTGTGAGAGTTTATTGTATTAGGAAAAATAATTTACCTGATTTAAATTCTAAACGAAATATTTTAAATCTAAACAAATCCTATTTTTTCACTTTTCTTGACTTTGGTCGCTACGTAATCGATAACTACGAAATATTGATTTCCTCTCACTCACTCACTCACTTCCTCTTTCCCATTCCAAAATACAAATAAAAAATATAAGATAAGTAATTTGTACGCTAGGCAAAAGTAAAAAAAAATAACTAAATGCTACCACAAAAAAAACCAAACCCATATCCAAGACATCGCGCCATTTGACGAAACGTAAAAAGATAAAAAAAAAATAGATACATACGAAGAAAGAAAGGAAATATATGTAAAGTTCAATGCTACAAATTCGAATTTCCGCCAGGGAATTCCGTTTAAAAAATTAATGAGCTCTGAGAGGTTTTTAATGTTCGCTTGATAGGCTTACAAGTTAACTGTGCGACAGTTATTCGAGAGTACAGCTGTTTATCCAATATATGTATTTTGCAGCGGTATAAGGCAATTTCGCTTGTATTTTCTTTAGCAATAGCTATTTTGATTATTTATGTGCTAAACTTATTCGCCATGTTTGTATGGTACACTTTAATGCGTATACGTATGTTTGATTTTTGTTTATTACGTAAATACGTCGTACATACAACGAGCCAGAGATTTATTCTGGTGGTGTTTTCGGTCGTCGAAATTTATAATTTGTGATTTTACGTACGAACATTCGTTTCTGAAAAATTTTCCCAGGAATCGTATTGATTTTTATAGTTGGTTTTGGTTCCAAGTTTAATATTTTTATTTTTCCATGTTTTGCTTCGCTACAAAATGACTTTGATTGATTGCAATATTATATCGATAGATTTTCCAATCGGAAAAATTTTTTCGATTTGAAATATCTATCTACACTCGTACACAATACTATAAAGCATTATTAAAATTAATTCATACTTATCGGATGCTGGCTATCTTGATCGATATATTCAAACCAGTACTCACCTGTAACATACAAATGAATATCACATTAATGGAGTTATTTTTATTGATCCACGTGTCGTCTAAAAACTACATTTTTACGAGTGAAAATGCATCGTATAACCAACACATGTTAATAATTTCGCATACTCGTAGCTCGTACTCGGTTATCCCGTAAGTACAATTCATGTTAATAGTATTGCATACTCGATTCGCCGTAAATACGAAACGTGTTCGTAATTTTTTATCATCGATTTGTCGAATATCTACCAGTGAGCTTCGCGAGACGTTTTATGACGTGTGAGTGTTTTTTTCTTTCAAGCATAATAAAATCTAAATGATGTTGAAAAAATCTTGGTTTCTCAAGATGAAATGTAAAAGGGGTTCAAGTTTATTCAAATTCTTTAAAAATCGAAAAAATTGAAAAAAATCCAAATTTTTGATAACAACTTCTAAGAATTATCATTTTTGAAAATAAATAACTAAAAAAATCCTTATTCAAAAAAAAAGTATGAAAGGGTAGGTATAACTGAATAAGCAGGTGAAATCAGCCCTCACACGGATTTAAATAGCCAAGTGAAATAATGAAACGAAATTGCATTTTGGGTTAGCGAAAATTTGTTGTTTCAACAATGTTCTTTTCGATGTCTTGATTAACCATTAAAACGTCCCCGAACCTCATCCCCCTACAAATCCCTCAAATGAGTACCCAAAGAGACTCCTTTGTTGTTTTTCGCCTATAACTCATTAGATATGCTTTTAAATAAAAAAATGTATATAACAAAAATTAAACTACGTAAAATTTGCAACAAAAAAGCGTATATTCATTTTTCTCAAAAAGTGAACGGGTGGCGCAAAAATGCGCGTCAAAATATACACAGGGTGAATAAAATGAAAATTGTCTCTCTCCTTTTCGCAAATAGATTACAATTTTGGAGAGAATCGCGTTTAGGCAAATTAAGACTTTATTGCTTCCTCCAACCATCTTTGATATTTAAAAAACTCGATTTCAAGTCTATTATTTTACGTTGAACACGTCTTCATTTCTGAAAAACACCATTTTAAAATGAACTCTCAGTATCGAAATTGAATATACTAAAAGTAGATGAAATTCCAAACATTTTCGGGCGAAATTTTTTTTTCCAAGTTGAAAATTGAATTTTTGGCAGGGGGTTGAAAAATTTGGAATTTTTAAAATGATGTGATTTATTTTTTCTAAAGGTGGAATGTTTTTTTTCAACATTTTTCATTGTTTTCTTCATTTTTTTATCCAAATTTCGAAATTGAATTTTTGGCAGGGGTTCGAAAAATGTGGGATTTTCTAAAGTACGTAATGCAATTTTCAAAATTTGTTAACATTATTTTTTTTACATTTTTTTCAAACTTTTTTGTTGAAAAAAATTCGAATCGAAATTTTTTTGGCAGGGGTTTGAAAAATGTGGTATTTTCCAAAGTAACGAATTTTTTAAAAGATACCTAACATTAATTTTGTTTCAAATTTTCTGGTCAAAAAACAATCGGATTGAAAAATTTTTTCGGTCAAAGTTCGAAAAATACGGAATTTTCTAAGTTTATATTTAAAAAATTTATCGATAATTAAATTTTTTATATTTCTTCTAAACAATCGAAATTTAACACTTTTTTGTGCAATCGGGGTATTAATTTTTCGATGTTCTTGCACGCAGCGAAGAACATATCTATCTTATCGACTGCCTCTGGTCTTCGTCCTAAAATATCGTATTATTGTAATCGGTCATCAATTTCACGCTTCATTCGGCGATATTATTCACTTTCAAAATACTTATCGTTGATACCGATTTGAAAAAATTTGAATTTTTGACACTTTTGTGATCACCTGTGTTGGAAAAAATAAAACAATTGAAAGAAATGTTGGAAAGGAAAATGTTTTATTTTAGAAAATCCCACATTTTACGAACTCCTGTCAAATAATTTCAATTTGAATTTTTTTCAAACAATAAAATTTGAAAAAAAGAATAAAAAAAGTAATCTTAACAAATTTTGGAAAATGCATTCTTAGGTACTTTAGAAAATTCCACATTTTTCGAACTCCTGCCAAAAATTCAATTTTGAACTTTGAATAAAAAAAAGTGAAGAAAACAATGAAAAATGAAACAAAACATTCCACCTAAAAAAAAATAAATCATATCTATCATTTTAAAAATTCCAAAATTTTCAAACCCCCGCCAAAAATTCAATTTTCAACTTGAAAAAAATTTTTGCGCAAAAATCGTTGAAATTTTGTCTACTTTTAATATATTCAATTGCAATATTGAGAGTTTGTTTTAAAATTTTGTTTTTCAGAAATAAAATGTTTAACGTGAAATTTTTATGTAAATTCCACGTTAAACTTTGAGCCTGGTGGGCGCCGGTTTAATTTTGTTCAAACATTTTTTTTTTAATTCTGAGATTATTTTTAGGTGATGGAGAAGAGATGTAGGAGATTCACCCCTCCCCAATTTCAAAATTTTTAAAAATAACAAACACACCAATGCCTATATTTAAAATGAGCTGCCTTGCTGCCTAATTTCTAGATTGAAGGATATATCTCAATCCTGAAACACTTTATACGTAGGCTGTAATACAATTCCACCATATTTCGTTTCAATTGAAAATTCTTTAGTGGAATACCACGTGTTAGATTTTTATTCGAGCTGCTCATTCACCCTGTTACAGGCAAGTAGTGCTACTCGAGACACACTTTGAAACGATTAATCGAACCAGATCTCGAGTTCTTGACATCGGCTGTATACTGGTACAGAGTAACCGAAGGTAACTAATTTATTACGTAACTTCGCCAACGTGAAAAAACTTTCTATGTACTTTTGTAAAACTCCGAACAAATTTTTTTCTTCAAATTTTTCATTTTGATATCAAGAAGAAAAAAGAAAAAAAAGAGCCTTGTTATTCGATGGGAACTGTACTAACTACGTCGATTATAATCAAAGTTTACTTTTTCACTTGATTTCGTTGCAATTTAATTTGTTCCGAGTAAGACGAATAGTTTGTAACCATTATATGAAAATTATTTAAGAGCAGTTGAAAGGAAACGAATTGATTTTCTGCATCAACTTTTCAATAAACTTTTCCCAACTTTAAATTTATTAACGATTGCCGAAGCAATTCTTAGTTAATTTTTCAATTGATTTTTTTTTCTTATTATTTTTCTTCGGTTTCTTTTACCAAATAGGTGCAGGGTCTAATATGTTCTAAACTATGGGGAAAAAATTCGTCATAAAAAAGCCCGCGAAATTTACAATGTCTTCTTAACGCCAACTTACGAAAATAAATCTATTCAACGTATACACTTTTTCCTCGTTCCTAAGTCTAATTAAGTCGCCCAAAATCTACGTCAAGTCCAAAGCCGCTCTTTCAATTGTGAATGTAAAGCCTTTTCGAATTTATATTTGCCATATATCTCTTCAGGAAATTACTTGAGCCTAAAAATAGACCTCCAGATTACAGATATATTGAATTTCGCCGACAAATAATACAAAAACCGACGCTTTTTGCGGCCTATTTCTCAAAATATTCCGCGTTTCGGAATTCTTATGTCTAAAAGAATCAAAATTCAATATAAAAATGCGAGAAATTGCCGACGCCGAATATAACACATAATATAGTTATTAAAAGTAAAAATGAGATTTTTCCAACTTTTAAAAGAATCCACCCTGCGACAATGGAAAAATTTAATTAAACTAGAAATCATTCCACGTGTAGGTAGCCGAATCAAAGAAACTATTTCAACAATACAAGTTGATACGAGAAAGATTTTCGAGAAAAATGTAAGTCGCCCAATTGACTGGGAAAACCTAACTAAAGATGCCTACGGAAATAATGGTCGCCCCGAGAAATACAGCTGTCGAGATTTAGCTAGGTACTGAAAACAGATCCAAGATGCAACCATATTTTCTGAGGAAAAAATTCACAAAAATTTGATCAAAATATTCAAAAAACTCTTCTTTAAAATGTCAATCAATAACATATTTATTTTCGAACCGCGTAAAAATTAAAATCGATATTAAGCCTTTTTTCAAAAAAAAAAATGTAAACATTTCCAAAAATTCATTCCGATGCGAAATTATACCAAACGTAAACAATTTTTTATAAGGTTTAATCCTTCGATACGAAATTGCTCAATTTTACGCCACCATCGAACGAGCGAAAAAAAGGCGAGAAAAAACGAGGTATCTTCTCAACGGTTCATAAATTCTCACGAACGTGTTACTCGAAAAATATATCAAAGATGAGACGCGGAACAAGGTAGAATTACAAATTAGAGCTTGTATACGACTGTGATACATTTAAAGTCGAAAATAGTGATAAAATTTAAAACCGCAGCAAACGACGAATTAAAATGGTGCAATAACCGCAGGCAATTTAAACTTAAAAAGAGATAAATTCTTAACCCCTATTTCATTTAGGTATCATTTCGTTTTGGTATAAATGACTCGGAAAAACATTTCGCCAGAGGATTATGAACGAAATTATTTATCACCCAGACTAGGTAGCTCAATTTTCCGCATGCAGTCTCTGTTTAAAAATGCAGTCGTTTCGAGGAGGTTTTTTTTTTTCACCCTGTCGTCTATTTTTCTCTGTTTCTTTCTCTGTATGTACGTATGTACGAGTACGAGTAGTTCGTTATTGTGGTAAAAATTTATACCAGTTTGTCGTCGGTGGATTTTTTACGAGGTTGTTTTCGTATAAAAAAATCTTGAAAAAAATCTACGATGAAAATTTTATACCAGAAATGAGATCAGTTGACCAAAAGTATACGTAAACGTGCCAAATTCAAGATTCAAGAGTAGAAAAATTTTTTTGCAAATGATTTGCATGAAGAAATTTTGCAGGTTTTTATTATTAAAGGCACAATGTAATCAGCGAATTATGCAGTCATTAAATAAAATTATGGAACTTCCGAGGGTGAAGATTTTTTGGGCATCATTGCAGGAGAGATGGGTCAATTTATGTAATAAAACGGGAGAAATTTTCAAAGAGGACATGAATTATTTAGATAAAAAAACTCAAGTTCTACTTCATTATTTTTTTTTAAACCCGACATATTTTAAGCTAATTTCCATTTTTAGATTGAAAAAAATTGAAGCAGACTCCCCCCCCCCCCGACCACTGGTCATTTCCATTTTTATACTACCCGTGAAACTTTATCTAATTTTAAGCTCAAAGAATCAAACACTGTATTATCATGTCTCGTGAAATATCTAAAAGTCAAATTCTGAAACAATCCCAGTTTTTCCAAGTTAAAAGGTCAACTGACACTTTATAAAATTTTTCAAAATCAAAGAAGTCGGAATTTCTGAAATTTTTCAAGTCTAAAAAATCGTTTGAAATCTTGAAAAGTCTAGAGAATCTAAAATTGCTTGACAAAATTAAAAATACTAAAAATTTTCCAAAAATAAAACTTTTTCCAAAAATTAAAAATTTTCCAAAAATTGAAAATTTTTCAAAAATTAAATTTTTTTTTAAATTAGTAATTTTCTAAAAATTACAAATTTTCAAAAAATTAAAATTTTTTAAAAATTGAAAATTTTTCAAAAATTGTAAATTTTTTAAAATTGTAAATTTTTTAAAACTGTAAATTTTTCAAAAATTGTAAATTTTTTAAAAATTGTAAGTTTTTCAAAAATTGTAAATTTTTCAAAAATTGTAAGTTTTTCAAAAATTGTAAATTTTTCAAAAATTGTAAATTTTTCAAAAATTGTAAATATTGCAAAAATTGAAAATTTTTGGGAGAAGCCAATTTTATCCAACTAAATTGAAGAAATTTCCAACCCGGTGATGAATTATTTGGATAAACAATCTTGAAAATCAAAACGCAAAATGGAAGACAGATTAAGCAGAAATGAAGAAATTATAAAAATTGAAAATTCTGTGGAAATTAAAGACATTCAAACATTTTAAAAGTTGAAAATTATGAAAATTTTTAAAAAACTTAAAAGATTGTAAAAAGTATGAATTTTGTAAAAATTGAAAATTTTCGGCTTCGTTGAGAATTTTGTAGAAAATTAAAATGGAAAACTTCATTCTTTGAAAATTTAAAAAAAATAAATAATGAAAAATTTTCAATCAAAGAATATAAATGTTGTAAAAAATCCATAGAATTTTGAAAATTGAAAGTTATTGTGAAGATTCCAAACTTCATGTTAAATTTTTTGTAATAACACAGTTTTTTCCTGGAAACAATGATTTACTACTCAAATCATCAATTCTAACGAAATTTCTCGACCATTTCTTTGAAAATTTTACCTCAAAATAATGATAAAATTATCGATGAAAACAATAAACCTGACAGAGAATTTTTTTTCAATAAAAAAATGCGATATGCACATTTTGTGCATCTCCATTTTTGAAGGATCTATGCTATCCCCAAATTGCATAGTTCCTCTGATTACGAGCATAGGTATTTGTAAAACTTGAATTAAACCACGATTTTTTGCATAAAATTTTTCTCAAAATTCATTATTTACATCGATCATTCGATCGGAATTTTAATCAGGCAAATTCAACTTTCAAATTCTTAAGGTATAGCTAGGTACTTCTCAAGCTCGAGCAATTTTCACTCGATTTCATTGGTCTAATCAAGGTATCAAAAAATTGATAAACTTTCATTCGAAGAAAAACATTAAGGAAAAATCTCTCGTTACTTTCTTAATTGAATGACAAAGAAGTTTATTTTAGAATCGGACTAGATTCGGCAGTTCATTAAAGAAGACTTTCAACATCAAATTATACCATCAAATGGTAGATAAGTCGAACCTCGACGATGGCAAACCTTTATCAAACGATCATTCTAGATGATTGTAATTTATGCATATCACTTTGAATGTTTGAGAATAATATTATAGTTCGATTGAATAAAATGTAAATGACCCCATAAATGTATAACAGATTTATGCTAATTTTATTTTCAAACCGTAACCTTACGCTGTTTCATTTTAATAATATTTTGAATAATTTTACGATTGTTTTGGTTATCATGCGATTCCATAATTCTATCACGCAGTCGTACTACACAATCATCCGAAAAAAAGGAAACATCGCACAGAGACATAGATAGGAGGAAAAAAATATTCTCAAAAACACTCAATCGTTCAATCGCGTATAAAACATTCAATCATAAAATATGCCGTCGCGCCACGACACGACGCCGGGCCGAGGATCCGGGGTGGAGAGGCAGTAGCTAAATCTACGCCATTATCTTGCCAAAGTATCGTACTAAACTTTTTAGCCGCTTCTTCAAAAACTCTCATCGAATGTAATTTCGGCCGGTTTGTTTGCCTGCGGATACTACGCAGAATACTAAGCGAGATGTTTCAGCTTCGAGTGCTGTTAATTGCAAACTAGTAGCTGAAAATGGGAAATTTTTGGCTCCGCTAGGCTTACCTCGAAATTAAGCCGTTACCATCAGCCTGCTCTTGCCGTATGCCCGGTACTAAAACCTAGCTCTGCTACATTTACTGTGAATTATACGCTGTCGTAATCGTCTACCCCTCATATAGTCCTGCTTTCTTCGCTTTTAACCACCTAACAAAAAATACTAATCTCAAAATAACGTCGACCTCCGCGCCACACCGCCGCCGTGCCGTTTGTGGAATTTTTTTTTCCGACGTCATACCCCACTTTACCTAGGTACCGACAATTCGACGTCGAACCCATAAAATTTCTTTTATATACGATCGATGCGCTATAGAATGCGTTATTTTTATCACACCTTCGTCGAATCTAAGGTAATAACACGGGTCATTATATTCGTCAAATGAGAAATTCCACCTTTCACATCAACGCACGTTTGATTCGTCAATTGTAAGTATCTCGGGCTGGGTACGATATTAAGCTTTAGATGGATCTTATTTTAAAATTTTCAAAAGTTTGCTGTCGCAGTGCTCCGAGTTGCTCGGTTTTGTAAAAAAATAATATACTTACACCTCCTTGCAAAGAAAAATTGATGGTGCTCAAGGTCATCCTATTCAAAAAAAAAAAAATGTTGGAAATGGGGAAATTTTTCAAAAAATAGAATCTTTCTATGCCAAACCCTCGACAGTAGTCTCTACTGAAAGAAAAATTTTATAGTGAAAAAATTTTAGGTTGTTCAGATGAGAAACGAGAGTGCTTAAGACAGACATTCGCTTAGGTTTTGGATAATCTTAAAAAAATGAATAAATTATGATGTAGCAAGGAGAGGGGTATTCGTTTAAGAATAAAATTATATTTTAGCAATTTTTTCCATTTTTAATGATGGTACCTATTTTAAGTTATTTTGCGAGTTTGGGAATCCTGCACATATTATAATTTTACATGAAACTAGGATTCAATTTTTACCCTTGATGAACTTGAAATGACCCTCAGACCGCTTTCCCCTTTTCTAAAGGTTTTCCAAATTGCGTTACACTTCGTAGTTTGATGAAATTATAAGGCAATTTGAGAACTCTCTAGAAAAAGGGGAAGTGGCCGGGGGGGGGGGGGGGGGGGGTAAATTTTAAGTTCATTTGAGGTGAAAATTATGCCTCATATATGCAGGATTTTCATAATTAGCAGGATAACTTGAAATATGATGATTTTGATCATACTTCAAAATGATGTAAGATCTCTGAAAAAGTGGAAATGATTGCTAAAATTTTTTTTACTCTTAAACGGACATAATAATATGACTATGTACCGGGTGTTCCGGTAGCAGTGCACCGCCTTCCAACCAAAGATGCAAGTGCCCAAACTACATAAGTGTATGCATATTTACCGAACCTAGGATTTGAAGGGGCAAAGTTAAGTTATGGTCCTGGTAGATGTTTCAAAAAGTCATAACTCCGTTGATAATATAGATAGGCAATTTTTTTTTAACTTTCTGATAGAACTTTTTAAGCTCTACAAAATGAGTTATGTTCATCTTTCGCCTAACTCTAAAATTGAAGGAGCTATAACGGTTTGGAAATTTATAGACTTCATAACCCCTTCAATTTTCAAAATATGCAAAATTTTGGAATGAGTCTTTTTTTGTTGAGTTATTCGATCTCCACAAAATGAGCTAATAATTTTTTGCCTGTCTCCAAAATTGAAAACATGGGAGAACATATTGAGAAAATTCTTGAAAGATGAAATAAATTTTGAGAAAATAATGCCGCTTTTAATCTTTTTAATGGATTTTACTCCTTCAATTTTAGAGTTATGCTAAAAATTATTATGCCATTTTGTAGAGCTCGATTTGAAAATTTGTATGCTTCATAACGCCTTCAATTTTCAAGTTATGCAAAATTTTGTAGAAGTAATTTTTTGAACTTTTTGAGATCTACAAAATGAGCTAATAATTTTTTGCCTAACTTTGAAATTGAAAACATGAGAGATCATTTTGAAAAAAAAAATTAAAAGAAAAAATAGAATTTTGAGAAAATAATGTCACTTTTTATCTTTTTAATGGTTGTAGCTCCTTCAATTTTAAAGTTATGCTAAAAATTATCAGCTCAATTTGTAGAGCTAAAAAAGTTCAACAAAAAAAGTCTTGACAAAATTTTGCATCCCTTAAAAATTGAAGGAGTTATGAAGTCTACAAATTTTTAAATCACTGTAGTTCCTTCAATTTTAGAGGTAGGCAAGACATGAATATAACTCATTGTGTAGAACTGGAAAATTTCTACAAGAAGGTTTCAAAAAAAATTGCTTATCCATATTATCGGTGAAGTTATGACGGTTTGAAACATCTACCAGAACTAGTGCATAACTTTGCCCCTTCAAATCCTGGAGTCAGCAAACATACATACTTTTATGTAGTTTGGGTAGCTGCATCTCTGGTTTGATGGCGGTGCACTCTTACCTGAACACCCTGTATCATACAAAATTCGATTTTTTAGCATTTTTTGAAAATTTGAAAATTTTGAACCCCATCCGCAAGGTGAAAGGTTCAAGTCTGAGGCCCAAAATTGTTTCTATGGTCTTTTGATACCACCCTACATTTTTTTCGATTATATCTTCAACTTTTCAAAAAAAAAGTCAAAGACGACCCATCCTAGTATGCACCAGGATTGCAATAACGGAACGTTATTTCATTATCACGTTATTTCCTTATGAGGATTTCTGTTTTTTCATTATTGTTATCGTTACGTTATCTGGTATCGTTCCGCTTTTCGTTATCTCATAATTTCGTTATTTCGTTTTCTTGTGTTGAAAGTTTCAAGTTCAACGGTCAAAATTTCAAAAATGCTCGATCTTTTTGAGAAAAATAAAAAAGGTTTAAAATTTCAACAAAACAAAAAAATTTGGAACGGAACAAAAAGAAACGAAATTTATTTCATTATTTCGTCACGATATTTTTTTATTTTTTCGTTTCATTTTTCGTTCCGTTTTTCCCAAACATTTTGTTCCGTTATTTTTTTTCGTTCTGTTATTTTTTCATTTTTTGTTCCATTATTTTTTTTCGTTTCGTTATGACCATTTTTTTCGTTATTTTCGTTTTTTCGTTATCGTTACGTTCCGTTATTGCAATCCTGATAGAGTATGCAAACGTACATACTTGCATTCAGGATGGATTGCCTACTTGATCGATTGAAAGAGGTACTTTAGTTATGAAACACCTCGTATATTTTCGATACGACAAATCGTAATTTATTTATTCGAATGAATTTTATTTTCCCAAAAAATTGATTCAAGTTTAAAAGTTGTTTTTCAACATATAATTTCAAAATATTCGGGTATTTTTACGAATCGCCAAGCCACCGATGGTTTTCTACCTACCTTTATCTAACCGTTTGGTAAAATGATCCAATAGAAAAAGTTATGTTTGGTATGAAACCCTACGTTGGAAAAGTGTATTAGTAAAATATTGATACAACCGATAAACCCGCAACGCAGGTTAAAAATCGTAGCTTTGAAATATTTCAAACCAGTGGTCCCTGCGCCTTTCTGACACACGGCATGTTACAATAAGGTTCAAAAATCGTTGGCATTTCAACGGTTCAAACACCGAGAACGCGCAGCGCCGCCGATCCGACGAAGAAAATTTTATAAATAGAAATATTTGCGGAATTCGGCGCACCGTGCTCTTCTACGATTCAAACGTTTACCAAGGTCAAAACAATAAAAATATTTGGAAAATTTCCCAAGCTAAATCATACCTCGAAATCAGTCTAGCGTAAAAAATAACTTTCGTTAAATAACCGTCAAGCTTAATTTAAAAAGTTTGCTTCAATTTTAAAGCCCCTAGAGGTGAACCGTGAGATGTTACATAGTATCAAATTTAATCAGCACCGAGCAAGGACAGTTTTGCAGTTTTACAAAAATATTTTCACCGAGATTAATGAAATTCGCGATTTAATACACATGACATTTCAGTCGTGGAATTTCAAATTTTCCTCTCATACGTTTGTATACGTAGTAGATACTAAATAAGGAAAAAAAATCTCTAGTTCGTGTAACTTTTTTTTCGAAAAAAAAATTCTCATCCGCGATAAGTTCTTTTTTTCAGAACCAAAAATGGTTCTCGAAGATTTATTAGTAATTTTAGAAAAAAATTTTCATCCATTCGGAAGCATTTTGTAAAGTTTAAATTGGTTTTGCTTTATCTTCTCGCTTAAATTACACACAAGAAAAATCTCGAATATCAATGAGAGCATTAAGAATTTTGTCCATTTCGACCTCTCTGTTGTGCTAAAAACAGAAAAATCGACTCGAAAGTTTGCCAACTCTCGACAAATTTTCTATTTCGAATAACGAAATATTCGAAATTTTTCTTCGAATTACATACTAAAAGAAACAAGGAATTCGAACGAGTGACGAGAAAATTAAATTGTTCGAGCACCTTTCACAATGACATAATTTTAAATTTAGAGTTGTAAGACATTCGTTCTATGTGCCGGCAGTTGGTAATTTCCGAATAACAAAATTTCAAATGAAATTGCAAAGTGTAAAGCTGAAAAGTGCTATCCAGCCTTGAAAATTGAAAACAAATGTGAAATACGTAGAAAGATTTAAAGCCAGAGAAACCCCCCGCTCGTTCATCTTTGTTTGGAAAAGTTTACGCGAATAAATCAACAACAGATCCGAAAACTCGTAGCAACTTTCAATTTAAGTAGATTTTACACTAAAATTTCAAAACACAAATGATATTGAGATTTATTTTCAAAAGATTGAATACCGTTGTTAATTCCAACCGCCGCGTGTAAGTATGTATTTCAAATCGTTGGAAATTTTCGCCACTTTGTATCCGCTTTAAAAAGAAATATCATCGTAAAACGTTACAACTCGTTATTGCGTAAGTAGGTCTTGAGCTCGAGTGCACGTTTATCTCGTTTTATTCCGAAAATTTCATGCAGATCCGGTTTCATTTCGTATGTACTGGAGAAAATCTACGATTTCTTCTTAATTTTTTTCAGATAGAACCTGGAGTGAGAGTCTCTTTATCTGAGTTCTCAGATAAAGAGCAACTCTTGGCAATTAGCATTTGACAAAAATGAAATATTTGTGTATGGCAAGATAGACTCATATGAAATCTATTCCAAAAACGATGAAAAAGGGTGTCTAACAGGTCCTAAAAGTCATTGAATAGTCATGAATTTTCAACTTTTCATTGGGCAAAATTCAGATTGGGTTATAATTAATTTGAATTTTTTCAATGTGGGGTGTTGAAAGTGATGAAAAAGTCCTCCATTTTACAAAGTCAATTTAATAATTTTTTGTGTAATTTTAAATTTGAAAACAAATTTTTGAAAAGAAAAAATAAATTTTAAGAAAATAATGTCAGTTTTAATCTTTTTAATGACCGTAGCTCCTTCAATTTCAGAGTTATGTTAAAAATTATTAGTTCATTTTTAGAGCTCAAAAAGCTTAACAAAAAACGACTCTTACAAAATTTTGCATAACTTGAAAATTGAAGGAGTTATGAATCCTACAAATTTTCAAATCATTGTAGCTCCTTCAATTTTAGAGTTAGACAAAACATGAATATGACTCATGTTGTACAGATTGAAAAGTTTTGCATGAAAGTTTCAAAAAAAAATTGCCAATCTATATCATCAACGGAGTTACACCGATGCTTAATTTTGTCCCTTAAAATCTTGGGGTCGGCAAACATAGATACACTAATGTAGTTTGAGTAGCTGCATCTCTGGTTTGAAGGCAATGCACTACTGCCAGAACACCCTGTACATGTCAAAAAATACTTATTAATTTTATTTTTTTCTGTTTTTTTCGAAAAAATATCAAAAAATTATAAAATAATTTTAATAAATTACAAAAAGCCGAAAAAAAGTTAAAAAATGACAAAATTTTGATTTTCTTTGTACCAAATTAAAAACTTTTTGGACCTCGATGCTTGGTGACCATAAGTTCACATCAAAAGAAACATTAAAAAAAAAACTCAAAATCGGTTTATTGAAATCTTTTTTCAAAACTCCTTTAAAGATTGGGGTGGTCTAGCTCGTAAATTTGAGAAACATTCTCCTGAAGATGTTACAAAATTCTGAAAGAAAAATGCTGAATTTTGATTTGGAAACTTTGTTATACTACATCCTTGGATGGGGCTCTGAATGAAAAAAAAATGAAAAAATCGTGTGGTGGTAGGTATCAGCATTTAAACAAAATGTGAAAAGGTCTTGGAAATTCGTGGATTTCCCAAAGAAAAAACTCCAGTTAGACACTATCAAATTTGGGCTATGTTTTTTGAGTACATTGTAAACCATTCTAAACTCTATTTCAGCAAAAAAAAATTCTCAAAAAACTCTCGTAAATGTTTACAATTTTACTTCCTGTTCAAATACTCATCAATTCAATTGCTTAATGATTTGAGAGCAATTAAGATAAGACCAGCTGTTGAAATCCAAAATAAGGAGAAAAATATCATCAATGAGCATAAATTTTATTGTAATAGAGACATAAAAATAATATCGATTTAACGACTTAACGATTTCAAACAAATTAGGAAAATGAAGAAAGTTTCTGATTTATTATGTTTGAAAATGTCTGGAAAATATATCTTCCAGCATTTCCACTTTCTAAGGCTTTTACTGTTATGAGGGTAGAATACTGTATGCCTAAAGTTTTGATGTTTTCTTATCAATATTTTTTTCTTTTTTTGCGTATAACTTGAGAAGGAATTGATTTCGGAAATTTTTCATAATAACTCTTTCGAAATAAAATAAAATAATCTTTCAAATGATATCATTACTTTTTGAATTCGCGAAATTTTCTTATTTGTGACGTCATTCGTCGACAAAAAACACCAGGAATTATAAAATTATACGAATTCAAAAAGTAACGTTATCATTCGATAGCTAATTTTATCTGCTTTCGAACAAGTTATTATGAAAAATTTCCAAAATTGCTTCCTTCTCAAGTTATACAGATGATAGGCCTATGAAAAAAAATATTGATAACAAAACGCCAAACCGTTCAGAAATCAAAACAACTTCGACGATTTGGAATTTTTTGTTAAAAAATTTATTTCCCTTGCGACCCATTCGGGAAAATATCGGTCGTCGGCCAAATTCAAATCAATTTTTTTATGTCAATACCAATCACAGGCAACTTTCACTGTATGGCAATTAGTAATCAACTTTTGATCCGGAATCTTATCGCGGAGCTCGAATCGGACGAATAAATTGAATTTCTACACCCGAATTTAATCAAATTAAGGATACAATAATCAGCGATACGAAATTGGAACACGAAAATGAAAAAATTAATTAGCAAGATGGGAAAATTATAAGTCGACGAAATTATTCCAAAAAAAACTCGTGTTGTTGAATTAACCCTTTTTTCGGGTACAAGTTTCTCAACCCCCCCGGAATATTTTTCGGTCGAGAAATTAAATAAGGTCGAAATTAACACCTACGTCGTATACATAGACACCATCGAGAAAAAAAAATCAGTCGACGAGCGAAACGAGGATTATAAAACAGGCCAATAGCGTTTTACGAATTTGAAATTAATTCCGGGGGAGGAAGCTGCAGAAGAAAAAAATGAAACGAGTTTTTTTTTACGACGACGAAATTTTAGGGCATAAAACGCGAAAATCTGCGAGTAAACAAGCCCGGCAGCTTTGAAATTAATTATTTATCGGAACGTGAAATTATACGCGCAAACGAAAACGTTACCATTAAAAATTTTCCGTTACATTCGTGACAACTGTAAAAGGATTCGACTTTGGAGATTTTTTCGATTTGGTATTTCCGTTTACGAGCAGGGAATGATCGGATGGGAAGAAGGGGTTGAGGAAAAGGCGAGGTAGAAAAAAAAGGAGGCAGGTACGTAAAAGAACGAAACAAAGACATCCAGATAAAAAGAGCGTTAATAAAGTGCAGAATTCTGAACACGTTTGCGTGCCCGTTTCTGAATGTTATCTGCGCTACTGTCTGCTCGCTCACCTGTCAGTAACCTTCTTTCATTAAGTTGCTCCCTCATGGCACAATTGATCTTTTACTTTTAACTTTACCCGTCCTACTCTTCATTCTTCATCTTGATTAACTAATAACTATCGACTCGTTCTGTATGGCGTAGTTTGTTATTGTGTCACCCGTTTCGTTTATGGGTCTTGGCTTCTCTCTCTATCTTCGTTACCGATACAGATTTCTCTCGATTCTTCAAAATTGAAACAATTTCCGGCCAAATTGGCTACCAAATATACGCGTCAAATGTCCGCGATTAGATTTATACGGCAGATTGGACTGGGGTACGTTTACCTACTTTCTTTGGCCACCCCTTTCGTCTCGTTTCGGTTCGGTTCGCCATCGAAAATATATATTTTATTGCCGGGTCTATAAATGTAGTATAGAAGTATAGTATGAGAGATTTAGCCGCAGCCAAGTATACTCTACCTACTTGTACGTGCTAAATTAATGCTATACCGTGAATGATAAGTTGACTAGGATTTACAATGGTTAAAATGACGCTCGAAGTTTCGCCAGTGCGGTGATTTGTAACGATAGAGGAGTGGTCGGGTCGAGGGGAGGGCAGGACGCCGCAACGAGTTGTAAAATTTATCACTTGAGTGAAAAACTTTCGCCATTGTTGAATAACATTTAAAAGCTCATTACACCACTTGAAATTCCAAATCGATAAGTTTACACAAAGGTACACAACATGAAAGCATTCAAGATTGAATACTTGTAAATGAAAGGTGTTTTCGAAGCTGTACCGGCGTAACGTGTAAGTTTAAAGCTTTGTTTTTGACTTGATTTTAATAACCGTTTATATGCGGCGAGGCGAACGATTTTCGAGTTTGATTTTCATCATGTGATGCGACGCGCCTCCGCCGATGAGGAATTCGATTCGATGAAATTTCACGTTGCTAATTACGTCAAACTATCTCATCGAATGTGTTTTTTTTTCTTTACGGTAAACTTCTTGACATGAATCGCGAAAGAAGATACGATTTGCATATTCGGCACGGTGCGGTGCTGCGGTGGCGGAATAAAAAAGCCAAGTCAAGCAGTCGCGGATTACGGAATATCTATAGAGATCTCATTATACATGGAAAATATCGAATCGAATTTGTCGCGTAAAAATTGATAATTAATGTTGAAAATGCGCGACCAGGAAATAACGTAATCATTTTTTTGCTCGTTGAAACAGAATGTGCGAGAGAAAAAAAACGAGCTTAAATTATGATAAATTATGCACTAAATAATGAAGCATTTTAAAAATATGCATACTAATGGAGTCGTGCATATTTGTGACAACTGTATGAAACATGGCTGGATTCGTTATAGTGTAAGGGTGCAAATTAGCCAAATTAATATACCAATTTATATTTAACGAGATATTATAACACCGCGTGCTCCATTTGCTGCTTAATGTTTCGTCTGAACTTATCGATCCGGGAGGTTGTTCTTTATGGTCACGTATGATAAAAAAAATTTTTATGTATGCGTATTTTTTTGTTTGTTTGTTTGTTTTTTTTTTATTATTATCGGCGCCTTCGTGTTATTCATACGCGATAAAACAGCATAACGTCCGAGCTATGCTGGGGGAAAAAAGTTGACGATTCGATCTATGGGTTCAAAAGAGCAATATTTTTATTACCACGGTATACCTATCTCTGGTTATTTATGAATACCAATCGAGTTGAGCAATTCTGGCTGATTTATGGTGTGATCTGATAAAATAACTTGGTTGTTTTAATAATGAATCTTGCTTTACTCCCCACACTTGGGTTGAATTACGAAAGAATGCCGAGAATGAATACGTGTAAGTACAACGAAGTAATACAGTCTTATGATATTCAGTTATTCGAAGCATTAAAGAAAGTGAAAAAATTAGTAAAATTTTTGAAGTGTATTACAGAAGCAGTACAATTCCTGCCACATATCTGTGATAACGAACAAATGAGTTCCAATTCAGGAAAAGCAATTCTTTTCGGTCGAAGAATTCTTAGATCTTTTCGTATTAGGCATCAAGAAATAGATTTTAGACACGAGTTTATTAAGACTGAAAACTACACGACTCAGTAAAAATAATTTAAATATTTCTCGTTTTACTCTAGGGCAGACCTTGAAAATTCTTTCCAAAAAGTTGGAAAAATATTTTAAAAATTACAAAATTTTGATTTTTTCTTTTCCAAATTTGAAAATTTTGGACCTCAATGATTAATGACGCATCTACACGTCAAAAGAAACATTTTGAAACAAATATGGTCAAAATCGGTCCAAAGAAATGCTTAGAATCAGTCTATTGGGAGAGGCTGGCGAACTGTCATAAAGGTTTCCTAATTCTTATATTTGAACATTATTTCTAAAAAAATCCCCCCCCCCCAAAAATGTTTGAAAAATGACAAACGTTATGATTTTTTTGGCCCAAATAAAATTTTTAAACTCTGATGCTTGATGAAAGGTCTGCTCGTCAGAAGAAACATTTTGTAAAAAATGTGGTCGAAATCGGTCCATCAGGAAAGCCTGGCGAACTAAAAATTGATAAAATACTAAAAAATTAAAAAATATCAAAAAAATTTGAAAAATCCCCCCCTCTCCACTCTCCTGATCATTTCCATCTCTATATTACTCTTGAAAGTATAAAACATTGGATACTGGATATTATTTTGCTCTTTCGAGGGGTTTTCAAAGTTTTAAAAAAATTCTTTATTCGCCTCAATCGGCGATCCTCAAAATGTACTTAATTTTGTGAATTTCTTCTCCCATTCTGGCCATCTCCAAAAATCTAACCCATTTCTGACTCGGAATTTGTTTGTTGCCAAAATAACAAGTAGGTAGAAGTCTGCTCCGAAAACGTGTCTGCAGATTTTAAAGAATAAAATATTAAAATTGTTTCCTTTCGATCTTTGAAAATATGAAGATGAAACCAATCCTAAATTTAGATATGATTTGAAATGGATGAGTGGATCTTAGATTTAGATCTGATTTTCATCTTGGTCGGAATGAGATGGAGGAGAGATAAATTTTCTAGGTACATACTCGGTATGAATCATGTCGTAAACTTGGTTCAGGTACATCAGAGAACAGAGATGGTGAGAGTCTGCTCTCAAATGAGACCCTGGAAAGACTCGAAGACTCGGAGTCGACTTGAAATGAGACTCCGATCCTTTTTTCTCAAAGATTCGCCGTTCTAGGCTCGGAGTCTACATTTTTAAGGACTCAAAAATTATGTGACTCTTTTTTGCATTCGAGTCTTTGCTTCTTTTTTTTTCAATTTTTCTTCAGTTTTTATTTGTTTTAATTACAATTTTCATATCAGTTTTCGATTTGACGGTGCTACAACTGTTACAAGCTACCAAGAAGCGAAGAGTACTCTGCAAAGTATAACGTTGAACACCCTCGAACGTACTAGAAATCGACTTTTAAGTCATTTTACCCATAAAACAGCAGAAATTCATATATTTTTCTTTATTGTAAACTTCGCAGTAAAAAAAGGACGAATTTCGGTCATTTTATAAGTAAAATAACTTGAAAGTTGATTTTTTGTACGTTAGTGGTGACTTAGGTGAGTAAACAAGTACCCGGGTACCCGGTTCCGAGTTTGGACTCGAATAATTATCCGGGTACCCGGTTTGCTACCCGGGTACTAAAATAATGTAAACATTCATCCGAATGATCTACGTTTGCATGATTTTAATTAGCACTCCTAGCGAAATTTTTACCAACTTTCATCAAATCAGATCAAAACCAATCAAATTCATTTATTCTACTACCCGGGTAATTATCCGAGTACCCGAGTACCCGGGTAGGACTCGGAAGAACCGGGTACTTGTTCATCACTAAAAAAAGGAATCGCAAGAGACTCCGATTCGTTCAAGACTCTGAGTCTTCTTCAGTGAAGACTCGTGCACTAGGACTCGGAGTCTCAATTTTCGAAGACTCTCACCATCTCTGAGGTACAGAAATACTCTTCAGAAAAGTCTGTGTTAGTTCAGGTTCATGCTATTCTTAGATTCCCTAACCATTCACTACCCAGCTAGGTCATTTGAACAAAGACTATCTATAAATAGGTACTTGAAGAGAAAATTAGTGTGTTGCTTCAAGTTGAATTTTTTCATCTGCAGCTGACTGGAGACATTGTTGAGAAAATTTTCACCTAAGATGCAGCACGCATCATTCCTTACCAAAACTCACTATGCTAAGTGCATAGTTTCTTCTGTAATCTTTAAGGATACCTACAGAAGTGATCTGTTTTTGATCAATCAATGAATAGACCGCCTCTTTTACGTATTCTCAGATGGTTTACTTATCTGCAATACTTGTAGGTACAAATATCCCCTACAAATTGAGATGTCTGATACATTTTAACAGAGGGAAACTAGTTCTCTCTCGAATCACCGTGCATTTTTACGAGTATTTTATTTATTGCTCGATGCTGGTTTAGTATGATTTCCAACACCTCCCACTCGCTGAACAAGAATACACAGTTTTTCATACTTACTCACATAGGTAATCTTTATAATGTAAATATTTACCCGCGTATCATATACAATATCTCGTAGTCTGCACGAGATAACTTTAGAACGAAACTTCATATAACTGTGTCAAAATACTCGTATGTATAGAATATGGGGATAAGAATTGGGAAACCCTTTCTTGAGAAATATTCTTTACTGAAAAGACCTTTATTTTGGCCCCGGCCACCATTAAGCTCTACAACGTATATAAATACGAGGAAAGGTTGCTTCCTTCCTTTTAGCTTCCTCTATACCCTCGCAGCTGTATAGTAACCTTCTTCAGGATATATTGTTTAAACAATGGATACGCATTTCAAAGACGAAAGCATCATTACGCCTTTATATATCCAGTAACAGTAGACCTTGCTCAACCATAAACCATTTCCATCTTCGGTTTAAGGTATTACTAGATGGGAAACGGTTTTAACTAAAACCGCGCTAACAAGAGTTGTCTTAGTTTTACACTTCTACGCAGCTTTTATAATCCTCTATAACTTTTGTACGGTACCCTTCAAACTGACTAGCCTTTTAAATTGCCCGAACTACAATTGTAATAAGTTTATTTTCTTCGTTTACAATTAGGTTTGTTTGTTAACCGCTAGATATTAATTGCGGCTAATGAGCTATACACGTAGCATCTGTTTGATGCCGGTTTCCGTGTCTGCAAAAAACCGCACCGAACACAGATCGTTTTCTAATGCAAAGAGAGGTTTCGGTTTCGTGTGAGTGGCACTCGAGGTCGACGTTGTTGCCATTTGCCAATGTATTACCTACCGAGAAATATATCTTTCTTGGGGTCAAATATAATGGTTGCCAAAGTTGTTTCTTTTCAAAGTAATAGATGTTGCTTTTTCGTTACTTTCGTGTTACTGCAGCAAAGTGTTCGAGCGAGTCCTTTTTTGTATAAATGCTTCTTTTCATTAATCAATTCCAATTTGGTTAAAAAAAATTATGAAGTACTTAATCTACAAAACTTTCGACAGTCTAAAAAGTTAGATGTGTGTTGCGTTAACTTGTAAACCAGAATTTTATAGCCAAACTGATATCTTGTGATGTCAGCTGGATTAAAACCACTATTCAGTTTCCCGAATTCGCACCCAAGTTTACTAGAGTCTAGAGTATTAATTGTTATTATTTCGCATGGTAGCAGAGCGTGGTTCTGAAGTTACTACAGATTCTCATTGAAGTACATTACCGCACTCTATTAGTTTAGTTGGTTGATGCTAATTTCACAAAAATCTCCACCGATCGAGTCATGCTTCGATACTTGTAAGTCAGGTTTTATGTATAGGAAATGGAAGAGGCAACTCTTTTCACACATTTCTATTCATCTATATTTTTGCAGATCTATCAGTTGGAAGGGTTCACCAGCTCAAGTGATGCTTGCAAAGTGTATAGAATGGAACAGAAAAAGAATGTATTATACAGTCCTGCGACGGAAATGTTGTTGGAAAAATAATAAGTAGGTGTTCAAAAGGTGCAAGACTGTATTATGTTTTGCTTAATCTCAATATTGAAGGAGATGCTTACAAAGGATTTTCAGATTCATTACTCAAATATTATGCAACTCCAAATTTAAAGCAGCCAAGTACACCACTATCTATTTATTTTTTTAATGGTTTCAGCTCGTTCAATTTTGAAGTTAGACAATAAGACAAAATATTCATATTATTTATTTTATAAAGTATCAAAAGTTCTATCAAAAGGGTCTCTCACACATTTTGTCCAACTCTCAAATTGAAGGAGTTATAAAACCTATAAATTTTTAAATCCGTGTAGCTCCCTTAATTATAGAATTAGACAAAATATTGATATAAATAAATTTGAAGAGCTTAAAAAGTTCTACAAAAAAGTTCCAGACAAATTTTGTCTATTTACAATATCAGAAGAGTTACGACGTTCCGAAGAAAACGCCATTATTGATGCATTACTTTGCCCTTCAAATCTTGGGGTCAGCAAACACGCATACCCTTGTGTTGTTCGAGTAACAGAAAAGCTGGTTTGTAGAAGCTGCACTACTGCCTGAACCCCCCGTACAATCTAAAATTCACCTTGTATATGTCAAAGTCGTATTTAAAAATACATCCGCGTTTCATATGGCACGTCTTTAACAAACCTGAGTTGCGCTTTTAAACTCGATATTCTTTCAACTATAACTATAGGAAGAAAATGTATAAAACTCTGGAGGCCGCCCTCCTACCCTATTCTCCGGTAATATTATTAAGAAAAAAAAATACAAACGAAGAATAAAAACGAAAAAGACGCGAAATATAATTCAATAAAATGGTAAAGCTCGCGAGTGAAACTTCAAACAATCGAAATATGTCAACTGTAGTTTGAAAATTTTCACTTGAGGGGTTAATCAATGGGGTATCCCTTTTGACTGCGTCACTTTTGTTAACTTTGCTCGAAGAAAAATCACATTTATCTCGGATTAAACGGTGAAAAAAAAAATCAACTCGAAGATGACAAAGAGAAACTTGCAAGTTGTATAGTGAGGGCTCTATCGATGCGCGAAATTCGAACTCGTATCGGTGGAATGAAAATGGACACCGTGTGTTCAAATTGAAAATGGAAAAAAAGCCAACATACGAGCTCGCTTAATTATCACGACGGCGAGAAAAAAAAATAAACTAAACCTCGTGAAATCTCCATACGTTAGGGATTCCTATAGGGAGACGAGTACGTAGGTACGTAGTAACAAAAAAAAGGAAATAATTACCAAAGGTTAACAATCATTAACATCACCGGCGATATTCCCACCGTAGCACCTTAAACCCTTTAACGTTGAAACGAGCTAGCCCCGGTAGATAGTGCGAGCGAAAAAAAACACGTATAAAAACGTTTTCGCGAGCAATTTGGTAACACGCTTATAACTATTCATCAGAAATCCCATTTACAAGTGGGAAGGTTCAAATGACACTTACCGTGGCTAGCAGATAAATTCTTGTAACACGTGAATTTCCGACCAGCACTACGAAACGTAAAAATAGCTATTCTCCGGCAAGTATAGCAAGAGTTTAGGAAGAAAAAAAAGGAAGAAAGCAAAAAAAAAAGAAGAAAGGAACAGAGTACTCGTGAAAAGCAGAAAGCTATTTTTCTTGAATTTAACGTACGAAGGAAGAAGAAAAAAAACACAGAGACACTAGTATTATCATGTTTATGTATTTTCGTTTTGTTTGCGAGGTAACAGCGTGTCCGACCTTTTGAATGTTCGGCAACATCTACACGGCGTCATTTTATCAAGGGGAAAAAGGTGCTACATTCGGTATATTTTCATTCGTCACGTGATATATGTCGGTGCAAAAAAACACGTATAAACGATAAACATAAATTTTCTTAAGAATATTTTTACGTATTTCTGTTCACGTTTTTAATCTTCTAAATATAAATTATTTTTTTCGGCGGGCCGTGGATGGCGAATTTTCACCGCGAGACCGAATTATACGACCGCAATGGCGCACGATATCAATTCAACGCCGCAGTCTATAGAATTGAAAGAAGAAGAAATAGAAGGGTTGGGAAAAAGTCTAGCTAACAAAATAGACGAATTTATTCGGTAATTAATTCTACTGTAGTTTTTTTTAGGGCGTTACCTTAGGTTCCCAATCGATTCTCAATATGTTGGGATTATTTATTCGAAAATGCTTTTATCAGTTCATTAAATGACATAAGTAAGGACTAAGGATGCCAGTGTACTATAAATAATCAAAGCCATCCACATAAACAATGTGCTATTCTTGAAAGAGTACGTTCATGTAATGGAAACTTATTTCTAACGTATGTGTTTCGTTTTAAATCTAAAAATTCGATTCGATTTTTTATCTCGGTAAGCTCGACGTTTTGCTTATTCTAGGCGGAGCTTGCGGTAAAATGTGCTATTTTTTCGATAGACCGATTTTCCTTATACACGACGTAGGTACATTAACGGTGACGGTATAGAGGAATAAAATAGGATAATTTGTAAATAAATCGTATTAATGAGCGATCCAATTTCTGGGTATTAATTACTCGGAAAAGCGACTTCTCTCGTATAATTTACAATTAGGTATACAGATGTATCGATTCCGGTGCTTCATTAATGAAGTTATCAAACTTCAAATGGCTATAGCTCGTTAAATTTACTAGGTAAGAGGCAAGGCTGTGTGATAATTTAATATTAGTTATTCCAACTATTCTGTAATGCGATGTCCATCCGCATAAGCTCCCTAGGCTACGCCTTATCCTTTTTACCCATGTACACGTATCGTATGTACTATTAGTGAATAGGTATATGCTAATGCATTACGCTTTGCTTTATTTGTCTAATATAGGTAGGTACTCAACTTCAACTTCAGAGATACCTAATTGAGAAGAATTTATCATCTCGGGGTGGTTTAGTGATCCGATGGTGTAATCTTATGGAAAGTCTGTTCTATGTAATTTCCATTAAGTAAGTAGACGAGTATCTTGTTTTATCATTTTTCACCTTGAAGGGTCACTTTTCTCTCATCTATAGTTGTAATGGGAAGCTGGCTTTGGAAGAAAGGTTACCTTCGCAGGAAGTGAGGAAGGGGTGAGAAGATTGAATACCTATAAGTTGAATTTTTGGAAATCCAGAAGACCTTTTCTCAGCTCAAATCTCAAGTTGGAAAAAATAAGATTTCTCTTGAAGGGAATTTAAACCGACTCATGTATATTTTTCTGAGCTTTTGCCACCGTGAATTTACAACTTTATGACTTTTTTCGAATTTTGAGAAGTTAATGGAAAAGTAGCCTAATATTCTCGACACTTGGAGTTTTGACTAATTATGATAAATTTATTCTAAATTATGGGAGCATGATGATGATATTGCATTAAATGCAATACCTTTTTATTGAAATGTGAGATTTTAAGAGACCGTGAGACAATAAAAATAAAAGTCGCCATTTACTCATCACTTTTATGATTTTGATGAAATGTAGAACAAGAATGTACAGGGTGTTCAAGTAGTAGTGCATCGCCTTAAAACCAGAGATGCAGCTACCCAAACTACACGAGTGTTTGCATGTTTGCTGGTCCGTACAATATAAGTTATATTCACGTTTTGCCTAACTCTGAAATTGAAGGAGCTACAATGATTTTAAAATTTGTAGATCTCTTAACTCCTTCAATTTTCGAGTAAGTAATACTAATACAAGATTTTGTAAGAGTAATTTTTTGTTGAGCTTTTTGAGCTCTTTAAATGAACTAATAATTTTTGGCCCATCTACAAACTTAACAACATGAAAAAACATTTTTTGAAAAATTATTGAAACGAAAAAATTGAATTTTAAGAAAATAATGCCACTTTTCGTCTTTTTAATAGTTGTAGCTCCTTCAATTTCAGAGTTATGCCAAAAATTATTAGCTCATTTTGTAGAGCTTAAGAAGCTCAACAAAAAATGACTTGAAAAGTTTTGCATAACTTGAAAATTGAAGGAGTTATGAAGTCTATTAAATTTTCAAATCATTGTAGCTCCTTCAATTATAGCGTTAGACAAAACATGAATATAACTCATTTTTTAGAGCTTAAAAAGTTCTACGAGCAAATTTAAAAAAAAAATACCTATAAATGTTATCAGTGTAATTTAGTCGTTTTACGAGCGTGTAATTTGACACGTCCGACATTTGCGTTCGACACTTTTGCGTTGCGTCTTTTTTGTTGTGTATTTTTGCAAGTTCATATTTTTTCCTTTTTTACATTCATAAGTTGCTAAGATTCAGATCCAGATTAGTTGAAGGATTTTTTTAAGTCCAAATTAGTTCCAACGCAAAAGATCTGATCTACAGATCCAATAGATCACGCCTCAGTTAAATTTTGAGGATCTTAAATCTTTGTAATTTCAATTTGTAGTGATCTGATCTATGATTTATATAAAGATCATAGATCAATCGAATTTCCCCCAAAAAAATATCTGTTTCTAAATTTCTTTCAACTAAACATCCATATTTTGAGGATTTTTATAAAGATCATAGATCAGATCATTACAAATTATATAAAGATTTAAGATCCTCAAAATTTAACTGAGGAGTGATCTTTGGATCTGCAGATCAGATCTTTTGTGTTGGATCAAATCTGATCCTAAAAAAATCTCTCAAGTGATCTGGATCTGTATCTTAGTAACTTATGCATGTAAAAAAGGAAAAAATATGAATTTGTAAAAATACGCAATGCGAAAGTGTCGAACGCAAATGTCGGACGCGTCAAATTACACGCTCGTCGACTTTTGAAACATCTACCAGGACCAGTGCGTAACTTTGCCCCTTTCAAATTCTGTGGTCGGCAAACATGTATGCACTTATGTAGTATGAGTACCTGCCTTTCTGGTTTGAAGGCGGCGCACTACTACCGGAACACCATGTAGGTATCTCAAAATCAGGTCTCACATTAAAAAGTCAGGTAAGTAATTCTTTTCTCATTACTTTTATGATAGAATTTTCAATTCCTTTCAAGTCATAAAACTTGAATGTCAGATTTTGAAAATAATGGAAAGAAAAAAATAGACATCCATTATAAGTATATGGTTTCTATGATTTTTTTTTTGTTGAATTCTTGCAGGTATGTAATGTACCTACATATTTGAGACAAATTCAGGACATAATTTTTCTTAAAAATCCTCGCTAATAATGCACTGCTTCCCAGCCAATGATTCTGCAACCCAGAATACTTAATGTGTATTGTGTATGCATGTTTGCCAGCCCCAAGATTTGAAGGGACAAAATTATGCTAGGTATAATTATGGCGAGTTCTTCAAAATGTCGTGAAATTTCAAAGGACATCAAAAAAAATATAAATTTTAAAATCCTTGTACCTTGGTATCTTCTTCAATATTGAGATTAGGCAAAAACTGAGCTTTTTTGTTTCATTTTATTCCAAAATGAATTATCAAAAGTTCAAATTTCGTCCAAGTGCCAATTCAAAACAGCTGTAACACTTTTCATTTTTCAAATGGTTGTTTCTTCAATTTTAGAGTTAGACAACATGTATTCATAATTCATTTTGTAGGATATAAAAAGTTTTATCAAAAAAGTCTGGTTCAATTTTTTAATCTCTCAACTTGAAAAAGTTATAAAGCATACAAAATTTTTAAAACGTCGTAGCTCCTTCAATTTCAGAGCTGGACGAAACATTAATATAACCCATTTTATAAAACTCAAAAAATCTATAAAATATTTTCAAAAAAAAATTGCGTATCTTCATTGTTAGGATTTTTTCAGGGAAATGGTAAAAAAATTTTAGATTCTTTTGCCATCCAACTTGATCAAAAAATTCTCAAAATAGAAATTAAATTCAATTATTTATCGCGAAGTGCTTGAAACACCACAAAAGTCGTAATTCATCTCCGTAGGTAAACACAAGGGTGATAATTTTTAATTTCGATTAAAAATAGTTTGATTAATAAAACGGCACGCTACTGGAGAAATAATGTAACATTTCTGTTCGATATCATGTTTAATACCGAAACCGAAATCTAATTTATATTTTTCACAGTTCAAAAGCTGAAAACAAAAAGCTGTTCATTTTAATCCAGAAATAATAATTGAGCTTTTGTCTGTTAAAGCATTTCGGTGCTATTTAATCCAATTGAAATTGCAAAACCTTGACGTTTCATTGAGAATTTACGAAAGATTTGGGTTCGAACGCGACCCATCTCTGTTGCTGGTGTGTTTCGTAAATTAAAATTTAATTAAACGGAAAACGACGGTATAAAACACGTGATTTGTTCTCATTAATAATAATATTACCAGATGTGACTCTTCCAGTTTGTTTTATTAATCGAACAACGTTTTCAATATTTTACGTTTTCGGCGGAGTTAGATATGAACTCGTCATAGTAATCAAATTGGATGTCTATTATAACGCGTATATTAAAATTCAATTTCTCGTATCTTTCCATTTAAAAATTTGGTCAATTGAATTTCGCGACGATATTTTGTATTTTTATAAGGCAAAAAGTATAAATAAAGGCAAACATGCGTAATGTGAGGCACGTAATGCAATACCATTGCGTACATGATTAATGATATTGGCTCCCATGGAAACTTGTCTGTTTTAGAAATTTTCCAGCTACCACTGTGTGTAAGCTGGCATTAATTTCATTCTTTGACGTAAACTGAAACTGAGAATGTAAACCGACGTGTCGCTAGGAATTTATCCCCTTCGCTTCGTGTCACATTAATTTAGATGTTAAGATGAAAATTCATCATATTTGCTATTCTTTCGCCGCCAATTCACCAATTAATCCGCGTATGCGTATGTATAGCCAGCTGCCATGCTGTGGCTTCACCTTCTCACCTTGCCGAGTGACTTTTTCCATTTCGTCGGACCGAACTTTCGCTAGTATAAATTTCATTATTGTACTCCTCGCGTTTAGCGCAGCGTGGCGAATACTTAAAGAACATATTATTTCTCTTATTACGAATTCTGGTCTCATTTTTTGTCTCTAATTCATTTTTCATTCGCCAATCTTTCCCTGTGTCCGAGTCCATACCGGAAGGTATTTGTTAGCGAGGATATTTTCGTCATATTTTTCACCATCATCGAATGAATTGGAGGTTTTTTTTCTCCTTTATATATCCAGGCCCTAATTTCGTTGCGGTTTATTCGACTAGCGCGAGTTATGATTGGTGAGAAATCGCCTTGAATAAAAAACGTATACGAGATCGAACTAGAGCTAGGTATTTGCTCGAGAAAATCTCGGTTATTTTTAAACAAAAAAGAGATGTTTGAGAAGTCTTTATTCTGGTCGATTTTAAAATCTAAGCAGGGTTGAGCGAATTCGTCCACAGGCAAACTGAGAAAACTTACTGAGAGACCTGGAAAGTGATCAACTTTGAAGTTTGAACTTCCATTTCTCAACTTGAATTCAAATTTTTTCAATTTATATATTGTTGCATCTTTTTGAAAAATTTTCATTGCAAATTTTGCACCTAGCCCATCTTGAAACACTTTTTTCAAGAAATAATTCTGTACAGGGTGTTTTAGTAAGAGTGCATCGCCTTCAAACCAGAGATGTAGTCACTCAGATCACATAGGTGCATGCATATTTGCAGAGCCTACGACTTGAAGGAGCCAAGTTATGCTCTAATAATGGTATTTTTCAAAATGTCGTCACTCAGCTGATAATTTAGGTAGGTATGTAAGCGAAATGTTTTAAAAATTTCTGGTAGCACTTTTTAAGCTCTACAAAATGAATTTTACTCATTTTTTGCCTAACTCTAAAATTGAAGGAGTCGCGACGATTTGAAAATTTGTAGGCTTTATAACTCCGTCTCCTTCAATTTTCAAACTGAGCAAAATTTTGTAAGAGCCATTTTTTGTAGGGACATGAGAGTCCATTTTGAAAATTCATTGTAAATGAAAATAATCTGTCCACATTCCAAGGGTTGTAGTCATGAACTGAATTTTCACATTACATTCCATAAAAAAATTTACAACTGGAAACTAATCGATTTGAGCATAACTCTTAAAATTAATAACCCGCGAAAAATGTTCTGTTCGACGTTCTAAATCGTGATGAAAGAAATTCTACATTTCTAACTGAACGTAAACATCAGCTGTGATGGGCGGGACCCACCTTCCCGAATGTTAACGACAGGATCCGACACAATCCGAACCCAAACGAATTCAACAACTTATCCAAAACCAGTCAAACAACACTAACTCACCAAAAACTGGTTTAACAACTTCTCAGCCTCCCCTTTTTTCCCAAACCTCAAAACTACTATTTTTGTTAATTACAATCGCTTGGTCATTTTTGCATTAATTAAATTGTGCGTTTTAAGATGCACACTACATTGCCTAATGCACCTACACTGTGAATTTAAAATTTTTATCTCTTACCGTTATTAAGATAATGGCACCACAAAATTTCAAAAAACGTCTGGAAGAATACATACCTATGGAAACTATTCTTCTATTTGTCTTTTAAATGGTTGTAGCACCCTCTCATTTTGAAGTTGGAAAAAAAATTAATAGCTGATTTTGTAGAGCTCAAAAGGTCACAAAAAATATTTTGCCCCGCTTGCAGATTGAAGAAGATAGGTACCTATAAAGAGTGCAAATTTTCAATTCACTGTAGCTCCTTCAATTTTAGAGTTAGGCAAAACTTGAATATACATAATTTTGTAGAGGTTAGAAAATTCTACAAGAAAGTTTCAAAACAATTAACTATCTATATTTTCAGCACAGCTACGACGGTTTGAAAAAAATCACAATTATTATAGAATAACTTCGTTCCTTCAAATCTTAGGAACCGCAAATATACATACGCCTACGTGATTTGGGTAGCTGCATCTTTAGATTGAAGGTGTAGCACTTGTATGGGAACACCCTGTACAGGATGTTTCCTAGCTGATGAGTGGAGCTAGGAATTTTATGCAAAAAAAATCTCAAAATATGCTCAAATATGTATTTTTGAGCCCAAATATGCAAAAATTATTATGGGTGTCTATGAAAAGGATTTTTTGCACTGAAACCCCTAAAAAATCAAAAAATCAAATCAAACCAAAAATCGAATAGCAATAATCAAAAAACAGTTTTTATTCAAATTTGAACACTTTTTGGTGGCTTTTTTTTACAGTTTTGCAATTTTGGCAGCAAAAAAGTGGCAGAAATCAATTAGTTTGGCCTGATTTTGGCAAAACTTCAAAATATGCAAGAATGGAGTGAAAACATGTCGAAATATTCCAGTGTTGCAAGAGTGGAGTAGGAGTGGAGTGGAGTGGAGTGGAGTGGAGTGGAGTGGGGTGGAGTGGAGTGGAGTGGAGTAGAGTGGAGTGGTATTTTTCCAAAGGAGTGGAGTAAGGAGTGGGAGTAGAATCCAATGTATTCATTGGAGTGAGACTAGCTACTCCCGGAGTGAAGTAGTTTTGAAAGGAGCGGAGTTAGAGTACCAAAAATTTCAACACTCCTCAATCTTGCATGCATTTAAAGTTAAAAACATTTTGAATTGAAGTAAAAGGTATAAAAAAAAATTCTGTTCGATATTTCGAGCTTTCAATGTAGGTACAAGGTATGTGAACGTCTAACCAAAAGGTTTCGATGAAAAAATATGCGTTGGGTAGAAATTTGGAAACATTTAAAGCATTTGTTTTATAAATTTTCCACATCCATGTTTCTGATCTCTTTTCTCATTAGCTATTTTTACAACATAACCGTTTCCTTTCAACACTCGATGATAAAGATTCGATAAATTCAGCATACCAATTGGTTACGTGCTCGAGATAAAATTCAAAAACACGATATAAAAGTACACCCCACGATAGGTAAGGTACAGATAATGGCTGAACTCAGGTGAAAATTTTCATTCAAATGACGTCAGCGCCGTAGTACGTTACTATGACGTCACTTGGGCGAAGTGTCGACGTTGGTTGTGCACTGTACAGGGCCGGGTTGCGGGGCGGTTCCAAGGGAGTTAAGAAGTATTCGGCGAAAGGGCGCGGTACGGTTGTCAGAGAGAGAGAATATGTTAATATTTTGCTTTGCATGTATAAAAGTGTCGTCGTTGAAGTGCATCTGGGTATTTGCTGGCTTTTAGACGTCTGTCGTATTGGAAATGCATAATTTCATATTTTATTCACGTTTCGCGCGCTATTTGGCTTTTTAGAAAAATAATGCAGGTAATTTGGAAAAGTCAATTCGCGTACGTGCACGGGTACGTAAACTTTCGAATGACCTATAATGCCAATGCGATAGGACTGGGAATGGCGATGGCGGAATATTAGAAATTCATAGAACAACAGAATTCAGCAGACGGGTTCGTCGTCCAAGTCGAAGCCGAATTCAAATTTCTATGGTATTTTAAACGAATTTTACTACTACGAGTTCGCTTTTACTATACCTACTCGGCATCGACGTCAAGTTTTTGAACCGAACGATAGGTAAGAGGGAAAAGGAAGTTAATTTAATTTAAAAACGAAACGGAAGAAAAAAACCGAACAAACTAAAAACAAGGCGCGAATATTCGTCTGCGCGCAAATACGTACGCCAGACATTTTTAGACACCTTTTTAAGACATTGTCGATGTAATTTCCGCCGTGAATGTAAACTAATTAAAAGCAGAATTGTACGATGAAACTCGCACAAATTGAAAACGAAAAGCGTTCTCTCGAATGGTATTTCGACGCGATCTTTTATTAAGTTTAAGTCAGCAAATAAATAGTACGGATTCGTTTACGAATGATTTGTTCGTACCATATACCGGAGGTTAAAAGTTTTTGCGGTATGGATCAAGTTTATCAGCAAGTTGTTCCCCTGTAATTGATAGTTTCGTAGCTGAGAATTTCGGGCTGGGAGAAACGATTTTTTTTTAATGGCTTTAGATTATTATGGTGGCACGTCATCGAGTTGAAAGGTGTGAAATATTTTAACAAAAAGTGCCTCTCTCGCGAAAATTTTTCAACAATTTTTCATTCTTGTATCTTCGTTTATCGAATAACATGTTTTTCGTGGTATCTATAAAATGTTCCATGTACTTGCAAACTACACATTTACAAACCAGCTTTTTTCAGTCTGGCCAAATGTATGTATTACCAACGTTACGAATATTTCTAATGAAATGTAAAACACGTACGAATTGTCTGCATTTTTTTTTAATTACGCAAAACCGTCATTGAAATTTTTTCCATGTCGAAAATCGTCATTAAAAGACATGAAATATACACCGCTGTGTGTCAGCTTGTACTCTCTCGTGTTTCTCTGTTTTAATGACGAAAAACTTACGTCACTTATCAACTTGTACGCGACAATTTGTATGCGAGAATGATCACAAATGTGATAAGGTAAAACGTAAAGTACCATGTCAAAGGCTTTCATCTTTTCAAGAAGCTAGATAATGTGTTTTCAATTCAAACGACGAAATCTACAATGATTCATAATGCATAACATGTTGAACAAAGCGTTGCCAATGTTTACTACTTGGAAGAAATTTTTTTCATTTCACTATCAACAATATACTCGTACGTATACGGGTTCATTGTAGGTACATGAGTAATAGATGAGTTGAAAGAAAATTCACATTAAAATAGAGAGCATCGGTATTGCTTACTTGGCTCAATTTCGGATCATTCCGTGTCAATTCGTCTATCATGCAGATACTGTTTTAACAGATTTTTGTTGGAAGGGGAGGTGAATTATAAAGATACCGAATGGTGACTATTTTGAAACTTTTTTTTTCAAATAGGTAAGTAGGTGCATGATGCAAAACACTTGAATATTTTTTTTTCACACCATTAGGTCATAAACGTGACTCTAACTATACAGTGAAGTAGTTTAGCCAAACAGTAATTCAATGGGGAGGGCTTTGAGAGAGAGAATAAAAACGATTTATGGAAAATTAGGATAAAATGTCGATTTTTTTGTCAAAGAAAGAAGATTTATTGAGCAAGAGCGAAGCAAAGTCGCAAATTTTTCCAGAAAAAATGCATTAAAAAGCTGAAATTTTATAATTTTTTACAACATTTCAGTCATCAAATATTGATTTGATTTTTGAAAGAATCGATCTTTAAAAATAAATAAAAATTTTCATAAAAATGAAGTCGTAGATATGATTGAGAAAATACAAAAAACTGCCTGAGCGAAGTGAGAGAACTTTTTTTTGAAAAATCATGTTGCACTAAAAAATGGTAAATTTTTGAACATATCGTGATGACTAAAACAATACCGAAATTGTATTCAAGGCAATGAAGGGACAATGAAATGGACATAAAGTATCTACGAGAATATTACTGCCGAATTTGGAATTTGAAACTTTTCGAAATTTTACTGAATTTATAATTTCTCAAAATTTTATCGAATTTCCGAACAAAAAATGACTAGAGGTTTGAGATCCTCACCCCCTCTCACATTGGTTCTTTCGGCTACGTTTTGATCTTGGATCTTACAATTTCACTAAACATTTTATTACGAATTTTTCCCATCCCAAAAGTAAGAAAATCGTCATTATTCACTTCTAAGCTTCCGGAAGAAGGGCGTTGAGGAGGGATAGCTTTGTTGTTTTTTCAATCAGGAGTATTCTTGTTATAATATCCGACTTTGCTGAACCGTATGCCAAAATTGGTAACAGATAGCGAAAATTGATGAAAGTAGTTTTAAAGTATATTAGAGATAGATTTAGAATTACCCGTTAAAGAATTTAAAATTAAACTTTTTTCAGAAAAGCTCAACTTTCAGAATTTTAGACCTTAAAAGTTTGCCAATCCCCCCCCCCCCCCCC